>BGPR01011468.1:35475-48484 GCA_013235015.1 Araneus ventricosus
CTTCTGCACTACACCAGCTGGTTTTTATTACATGGTTTTAATCAATATAGCCGGTGCATGCTTGGTAATAGAGTATTGGCATTTTTAAAGTTTTAACTGATTAGTTCTGTGGGTGAGAATGGATTATAGTTGTGTGGGTGAGAATGGATTATAGTTGTGTGGGTGAGAATAGATTAGTTTTTATATTTTTTAAAGAAAAAAGGAAAGCAAAGAAATTGATTACCAATTCATTTTGTGTGTTGTTCGATTTTTGGTTCGATATAATTTATCTGTTTTGAGTGTTGTTGTTTTTTTGTATTTGCACTGCATCTCACACGTTGTATTTTATGGGTGGAATGCCATTGGTAATTAAAATTAGGAATATATTGTTTGTTTCTCTCCGACCATGGTAAATTTTATTAGTAAGTAAGTTTCACTCCATATGCTCTTATTTCTATTGTCCCCTTGGCCAGGTGACCCCTTGTAATGTGAAGCTTTTATATCTACAGTCGAACATCGCAAATTCGGAATCATCAGGACTTCGGCAATTCCAGATTTTAGATCATTTCAATATTAAGAAGTAATTTTAACATCATAAAACACATAATTCAATTTAAATTTTTAAAAACGTATTTATTACTTGTTTTCTTTGATTTATAAACATAATTAATATTATTTCGTTTTAATTTTAACATTTTTACAAAACATTTCATATAAAGTGAATTGCTTCATTAGTTTTGGTTTTTGATTAAGTAACTTCTCTTTTATTTTATGTATCGCCATTATGTCCATAAAGTCGCTTTGCAAATCCTCTGCGAGCCAGAAGGAGAGAGGAAGTTGCGCGTGCATCTTATTTGTTAACGTTTCTTATATTCTGGATTAGTTAATTTTGCAAGCTAGAGAGGGGAAGGAGGAAGGTATTGTAACTCTGCAATTTGTTACAATACCCCCCCCCCCACCACCGCGATACCTTTGTCGCACATTGTTGTACACATGTTTAAATCCTTTCCCTCCCCAGATGGTTACAACCGGTTTCTGCTGATTCTGGGTGCCAATGTGTTAGATAAAAGTTAGGATTTTTTTTTTGGGGGGGGGGGTACAGAATGAAGAAGGTCCGGATTTTGGACTTCCGGATTTGCAACATTTGGGCTGAGACCTTACTACTAGACCACGACGGCTTCAAGTTTTAAAGGGTTGGATGTTGTACTGTAGATAGGGCCACTGATTTCTCCGCTAGCAACTAAGTCACTATCTAGCTAGTGAAAATAGTGAGTATGTTGAATCCAATTCTCTAAATAAATAAGTGTTTCTTTTTCAGGGCATGATGGTCTACATCTGACAAAGCAAAACAAAAGAGCCAGGAAAAGAATGTTGGCCAAGAAGAAAATGGCTGGTGCTTTTGGCAATATGGGCTCACTGGTCGATGCTTTACCTGCTGTAGAAAAAGATACCAAAAACAGGTGAAACTAAGTTTTATTTTCATTTGTTATTTATATTTTGTGTCTGTGTTTGAAGTATGTGACAGAACCATTTTTACACACTTTAATTTAACTTGACTTGTTTCATATTAGTAAAGAATGTAATTTTGAAATCTATTTTTATTCACTTCCTGATGTGCTAGAGTTTTGAAATTTTCCACACTTGTGTATTTTCAATGATGATATACTGTTTTAATATTTTCAGAGCTTAATTATCAGTTATAATATTAATTTAGTTTCTATTTGATGCCATATATGTGATGCCACTTTGTAGTAAATTTCAGAAAAAATTGATTTCACAAATATTTATAGTTAATATATAAATTATATTAAATAGTAATATAATTTCCAAAATATTTATAATGACTAATAATAAATTAAAGACTAAAGAGAAGAAAATAATTAAAATTTCGAACTTTTAATAAAATAACAAAAGTGTGTTTTCAAAAACTTCTTTAATTTGAAGGTCTTGTGTTTCTTTTTTTAATTCTAGATCTGTTAAAGAGAAACCTCGATTAAGCAAATCTTTGAAAACACAAGAAATGGAATTGTGAGTAATAAATTTTTAAGTTTCTTTTCAAATGTTAATTGGTTTTTATATATGCTGTTAATTTTATTATTTTTGTATGTGAAATGAAGCAATTTTAAAATTACTTAAGTAATTTTAGCATTTTTACTCCATGCCTGCTTTTATTATATTTCCACAATGTTTAACAGTTTTCGCATCTGAACTCCAGTATTCAACATTTCTTTGTAGTTATCTTTTTATGTTTGTTTTTATATAATTTATGTTGAATCTCGTATATACTTTGCGTCTTTTTATTATTGTTTCATTTTTTTGTGTTTTCATATTTTTATTATCTTCTTTAATGTTATTGTATTAATAATTTTATATCTTATTTCTTCTGATTTTCTTATTTTATATAATATCCAGTTATTTTACTTTGCAATGCATAATTGTGATTTCTCATTTGGGATCTTTTAGACAGCTTTTTGTATTGTGCTTACCCATTCATTATTAAGGGATTCAATTCCTTCTTTAATCACAAAGTATTTATCCTTCAAAGAGTGACTTGTATGAATATATTCATTGCGTTGAGTAATAATTCATGAGTAATTTTCAAATTTATTTTTTTAAAAAAAATTCCTCTGGTCATTTGGCAAAAAAGTTGGTTCTAAAGATTTTTTTTTCTTTTGAAGCATGAATATTATTGTCAGGCATTGCTTCTCCATATGTAGCTTTGGTCTGCCTTATTACCTTAATTAGAGGCAAAAAGCAACTGGTGTGAAAATTCTCAGTTTTGTCCACTTGACATTCCTTTTTAATGATCTGAAAATACACAAACATCAATAACAGGCTGGCAACAGAACCCGGATATCAGGGAATTTTAAAGTCTAGAAAAATCAAGAAAAAGTCAGGGGAATTCATAAAAATATCTAAAAATCAGGGGAAATTAATATTAATTGTTACTTTAGTTATCTATAAACTAGTATCTTATGTCTAGCATTATTTGTAATAATAAATGGAATTTTTTGTAAAAAACTTATATTCATTTATGAAAGCTTAAGTTTTTGATTAGAGCAATTAATTTCTTATGATTTGTTAAAGAATAAAGATTTGAAGTAATATTTTTGCAGTTTCTCTTGTTTAAATCTTTGCTAAAATATATATTATTAGGTACATATAATTATACTATGTTTATATTTATGCTATAACATGTTACTCTGGTACCCATGCAAAGAGCATTAATTAGTTACTGAACTGTTTTAAAGTTTTGAGCAAAGATCATAATAACCTTTACTGTTAACATAATTTATCTTGCATTGCAAAGAGTAGTTTTAATGTTTCTTAAAATTCTTATACAGTTTTAGAAGCAAAGTATTTTGTTAAAATTTCCAGTATTTTTTACATATAAGAAATGTAATATACTGTTTAAATAGATTTTTTAGGATGTTTATTCCATTTTTTTAAAATTAAATTTCATAAAAAAAATTAATTTTTTTCATATTTAATAACTGGTAAAAGTGTTTTTAATAATGTGTATTGTACGCATACAGTGATTCTGAGTAGGGAGAAAGACAGGAAACTAATATAATTAGTAGCCGTAAATCAGGGAAATGTTGTAAGTTTAGTCAGGGAAATTTTTTTAACAGTTTCTGTAGCCACCCTGAATAATTTCTTTTAAAAAAAATCAAATTACACCATCTTGTAGAGCTTTAAATTTTCTTTCAAACGATATAAAACATTTTGTACTGTGTTTTATTTCTACATGCATTTTAAAATTGAAAAAAATAAAACCACTCGGAATTATTACCCACCCCATTATAATTCTTCTAACTGAATGATGAAAATATTTATACTTATGAAAGGCAATGTTTGCATGTGTCTGTCTGTGTGTGTGTGCACGATGTCCAGATGAATCTATAGCACTTACAGCCATGAAATTTGGCACACAGGTAGTCGTAACGGTGACTCAATGCACCTTGAAGCCAGAATTTTAAAATTTAATCTAGAGATTTTTTTTATTTATGTTATTTTTGGCACGTTTACGGCTGTAGTATCTTTTCTAATGATCGTTGAAATACAATCAAGGCACCATTGGATGGAACAAACAATGTTTATTCTAATGATTTTTTTTTTTAATTTTTAACATAATGTACTGAATTTTGAGAAATTTTTAAATAATAGTCAATTTTAATTTATTTTTTAATTTTCAATTCTTATTTTCTTGCATCCTACGTTCTAATAATGCTATCATTTTCAATTTTTTTTTTTAGGTATAAACCAGAATATTTATCTCTGTTTTAAAACAAGAATGGTTAAAATATCTTTTTTCTCCGATTTTGTATGAATTTTTTTATTGATCAGTTCAAAACATTTTCTCTCGCATATTCGAATCAACGAAGCTTTCATCCGACCCAAGGTTACTCACAACTCCCAGGATGCATTTCTACTATCCGATTGGCTGGCGGTATCAAGCGAAAGTCATGTCATGATCATTTTATTGTGTCAGCTAATTTTAATTACCTCATTTTACTGGAATCATTTGATTTATTTATTTTATATGTTTGATAGTTGCGCATATATGCTGATATCTTTAGTTAAAAGAAAGTTCCTGCATGTTTTAATTTCGTTTTCAAAACTTTGGGCTTTTTTTATTTTGTTGAAGTTATTATGCCACGGGCAACACCGTGTGCTTACTGCTAGTGTTCTAATATGAGAAATAATCTATAAAATCATTCATTTGCACATCATGCCCATGTAGAAAACTCTTTCTATGATTGTAATGTTTATTAACTCTTAAATCATTATTACAGATATTCTAGATTCATTTTGCATTATTTGTGTCAGTTTCATTGCAAACAGGAACCTCTGTAGTATAACAGATTAAGAAAGTCAGTCTTTTTGTTCTTTGTTAAAGAACTTTAGTTAAATTTTGAGAATTTCAAAATATTAAGCATGAAAAGCTGTTCATTCTAATTTCTAGCCATAATAGACTTATTTTTCGTGTAAGGGAGAGTGCAAAAATTATAATAAGCTTGTGGGGGTGTGAAGCACATGCTCTTTTTAAGAGAAACTACAAATTCTTCATAATTTAATACTAGCCACTTTCAGTGTTTCATGTGTTGCTTCGCACATCATATAAACAGCATTAATTTTACTATGTCAACCAACTTTAAATTTGAAAGTTTTCTAATTTATGAAGAAAACAAAAGCAAAAAGTGCTCCAAAAGTCCAACGAATGAATTGGGAAATTAAAAAAAGAAACAGTGCATAGAAAATGTATTAGTTTTTAAACTAAATTTTGATGTCTAAATAGAATAAAGATAAGCAGAATGTTTTGCATCTTATGAATTTAATGATTTATACCTTTATATTCAACTGTTAAAAAAAGTGTAAGATAGAATGACTCTAAAAATTATGAAATTCAATGACGAACTCTTATTGTCATACAAATTCTAATTTAAATTACAGTTATTTCCATTATTTATCTATTTATAAGTAGATAAGGATATATGCTAATTATAACACATAAATAATAATATTTTCTTCAGAAAAGATTAACTTGCTATAAGTGGAAAGGTGTATTAAAGACTGTAGCTAAAAAATAAATCTATAAAATTAATATGTAAATATATTTAAATATTAATTTTAAATAAAGAAAAGTGAAAAAAATAAAATATTGAACTTCAAAAACTGTCAAAGCAATGAAAATGGACTGCATTTTATTGCAACAGAAGAGTTTCATATTGTAATAATCAAAATAAATATTTATATGATATTTTTAAACAGAAGAAAACTTGTGATTTCAAGATTTTATGAAATAATGAAATCAGTTTTCCTTACATTACAAAATTACAAAAAATTGTTTCAAATTATGTATAAAAATATATTTAAAAAATTGTCGAAATTAAAGAAAAAAATTGCTTGATAACTAAATTGATACCTTTGAAAAGATAACTTTATTAAATTTTAAGATGGTGTAAAAAATCATTTTTATGTGATAATATATTTTTGGAAATTATTGCAAAAAATGCCAAATTTTTTTTATAAATTAATATTCTAATTAAATTTTTTTTTTTTTAAATTATTGTGGTACACATTCCGACCTTGCTAAGTATGTTTGTACAGAATTTGGTATCTCTAAGTTCAACGATCTGTTCTGTAGACCACCAACAGACAGCCACACATTTGATTTTATTATTGGCAGAGATTTTTGTTGATTTTATTATTATTATATATATATATATATTTTACAATTTCTAGTAAATTATTTTTAAGCATATTTAACAAATTCCATTTAACAAATCCACTTAAAGATTATGTATTATTATGATTATGTATTATGTAAGATAAAGAATATGTATTATGTATTATAAAATTATGTATGAAACAATTTTTTCCTCCATCAATCAAGAGTTATTGAAATGTTAGAAAATCTACCCTATTTTTGATATGAACACAACAATCGTCCGAAAATACACAAATTTACAAAATTCCTTGGAAAGTTTATTAAATTTCTAAGATTTGCTTCTTCTGTACTGTACTGTATTTCAGGATGAATTAACAGACTTTTTATAAAAAACAGCACTTTTATTTTTAACATATTTTTCACCAAAAACCTATCTTTTGCTGGAACTGTATACATCAGTAGTTACATTTCCATCTTTCTACAAAAGAAATTTTTTTCTTTAAAAAAAAACTAACATCTTTTATCCTGCGTTGCTAAGCAACGCTCATAAGACAAATATTGTATTGCCACACTAAAAAGTTTTAGAAATAACGAAATATTTTTTTAACGAATATCACAGTACAAACACCCAAACTTTCCTTTATATGTCATTTTTATAACATTTTTCATATTATTGTGCACTTTCCAAATGATGCTCTGTTAATTCTTTTGTTAGTGCAGTTGCAATTCTCTCTCGAATATTATTCCTACAACATAAATGGACAATTTTATAGTGTGTAAATACCTTAGAATTCAGGGGGAAACTTAAATGTGACTGTTTGTTTCTATCTAAAACAATATATTTGAATGAAATACTTGAGTGTAGCACGACTTTCAAATACAGTATTTCATTTTGAAATAATTTAATTCGTATAATATATGAATTAAATTATTTCATATTATATAAGTATTTCCATTTCTTCTAAATTTTACTGAACATGATAATTTAATGTTTCTTTCCTGATCCTTTCATATATCTTGTGTGTCTGAAAGATCCATATTAAAAAAATTATTTGGTATATATTATGAAGTAGAATTATTACAAACTTTTATTTAGCTTGCCTTGTTTCATGTTTGTAAAGATAGAGTTTTAGAATTGATTTTCCACTCATTTCTTGATGTGCTTGAGATTTAAAATGTTGCGCACTTGTGTGTTTGCAGTGATAATACACTATTTCAATATTTTCAAAGCTTAATTATCAGTTAATCTAGTAATTTAATTAAATTTGTATTCTGTGCAGGTGGCGACACTGGTAGGACATTTGGGAAAATTTTGATTTCTTTCAAGATTCCATAATATTTACAATAATGAATTATAAATTTAGCCGTTAACATCGAAATTAATTTAAAACACAGAATTCAATGAATTTCTATTAGATTACATTTGAAACATCAAAATTAAGATAACTGTAAAGTAAAACTAATTTCTGAAAAAAAAACTTTTTACTTTCTTTTTTCAGGAAAAATATTTTTAAAACATAGCAAATACTAAAAAATAAAGATTGCTTTCGAATAATTCCTTGTATGACTTCCAAAATATATCAAGGGTAAAAAAAAATTAAAATGACAGCATTTTGACTCAAAATCTGTATAACTGGTGGTATATGCCTATTGAAAATTGTTTAGGAATACTTATTGACTTCATAGATAAAGCAAAAAAAAAAAAGAAGCAATGGTATGCGATCAGTTTAGGCACAGAAGTGAAAATATAACTGTCCTCAAATGAGGATGCTGGGTGTTAATGGGTTAAAAATTAAAAAATAGAAAATGATTGAAATAAAAAAAATACTTTTTGGTATATTAATGGACGTATATTTTTAAAAACAGTTTTCATTAAATTTTTTGTTTCTCTCTTTCTTCTTATTTTGTTTAATTGTTGGTCCAATTTAACTTGCAGGATAAAGGACATACAGTGGTACCGTGGTGCCATACAGGATCCCGCTTTCCTGGCAGATCCCTTCGCCGCAGTGGCTGCCAACATCCACCTTCGGCTGAGAAATGAACAGAAAGAGTCGTCCTAGAGATGCCTACTTTGTATATTTATTTTATTCATGTTACTGTTGAAATAAAAGTTATTTCGTCTTTATGAAGAGTGCGTCTTCTTGCTTACACAAGAAACTGAATGAATACTCAGGTTTTCCTGGTATAAATTACTAGCAGCACTGACACACTGGACGTTCAAGCAACAATACAAGTGTAGTGCTCTCTCCTGGACTTTCTCGTGTACATACACAATATTGTGCAGATTGTGTTAAGAATCTAACCACTGTGAAGAGATCTGCATTTAGACTTTGTCCCATTAGGGTCGAAATGTGTCGTAATCTTAGAATTGTGATGTCAGTGCCACACACCAAATTTCGTTTATCTAGCTGGATGTATTATTCAGTTATTGCATTCACAAACAGACAGACAGTCATATCCTTGATGGAAAAACTCCAAGAACCGACTAGCTATTGACCAATCAGCTTATTATCCTCGCTGAGTAAAGTCACAGAAGGTGTTATTTTGAGTAGACTAACAGCCAGTGATGTAAAATACCCAGATATTTATTTTTAAGGGTAAATACCCAAAATGGGTATTTATTTTTGAATCGCCCATATTCATATAAAATAAGGCACTGCTATGAAATATGATGTCTCTATATAATATAAATATGTATAGAATATATATTGAGCATAAGATAAGATAAAAAAAAAAGAAAACTTGTAATATATGAATCTTTTAAATTCTATAAAAACTAAAAAAATGAATCAGGAAAAACAAAATCGCAATACTATATCATGGATCTTACGTAAAATACTTGGCTTAAATATCAATCCTTTTTAAAACTCAAGTAAATTTAAAAAAAGAAAATGTTGAGTTTGGTTTTAAAATGAAAGAGCTGATATCAGGAACTAAAATGAAAGATACAATTGTTTATAATTCTTTTTGGATTAATTAGTCAAAATACCAGACATTGTTGATAAGTTAGCAGATGTTTTAGTTCTACAGTTTTTAAAAGTTAATTTAGATTCACTTATTTTACTTTCAACAAAGGTACGTTATTTTTGTAACAAGATTTCAGGGACAAGAAATGTGAATTTTTTGTTGCTGAATCTGTTGTATTATTTATCGGTATAGTAGACTTACACACTCACACTCAGTTTCTTGGTTAGACTGGATTCATTCGGATCATGAACATCAATACTTAAATGATCTTAAAACTCTAAATTTAAGGGAAGTGTCATGGTTGGAATCTGATTAAAAGAAAATTCATTAGCTATTTTATCCCTTTCAAAACCTTTTTTAATCCACCAAGACTTTGAAACATTTTTTTTTTTTTTTTTGTTTGTTTGTTTCTCCATTTTGCTTACATTGCCAAGTTTGTATTCAGCATTACAGTACTTACATTTGATACTTTTATCATTCTTAAAATTAAAAGCTCCAAGAAGGTAACTTCCCTCCTTTTTCACTTTTTAACGTAAAATTTACAGTAATATTAATATAAGCGAAGTAAATGACTAACTATTCAGTAAATCAAAACAAGAGTGTTTGACTTCCGGCATGGCAATGTGTGTAAATTATGGATCACAAAATTCACTGGTACTGTCTGTCTCAACTAATAATAAAGGAGAATGTGTGTGTTTTGGCGATCTACAGGACAGACCGCTAGGCCTAGAGCAACGAAATTTGGCACAAACATACTTTGGAGGGTGGGAATGTGCATCTTGTAACCGTTGTTTTATAATTAATTAAAAATTAAGCGAAATTTTTGAGTTTTTCCTTAATAACTCCCGAAAATAGTGCAGCATAAAAATTATTTTTACACCATCTGAAAATTTAAAAACTTATCTTTTCAATGATAAGAATTAAGTTTTCATTTTATTTTTTCTCTAATTTTAATACATTTTTAAAAATATTTTTGTCATTCATTGTTACAATTAAATTCAAACCGTTTCTCTTCCATTGTTGAAAGCTAATATAATATTCTATTGGATTTTATTTTATTTTTTTATTTGATAATTTTTTCTGTGATATCTGTAAAGAAAGTCCTCAAGATAGTAAGTATATAAAGAAATAACCCAGTAAACTAAACGGTTATGGTTGCTATGTTTAAATTCATTTTATTAGCATGTTTTAAGCCAATTAACATGCTGCTGGACGTAAAACTTGCCGCGGTATTTCGATGTTGAAATAAATTTGTTAAATTCAAATTCGCGTCGATTACGTAGAATTAGATGTAACTCGACACGAACAGTTACTTGACTCCATTAGGGACTTTCATATAGACAAGGAACAGAACAAGTGCAAGGCTACGTTAAAAACGCTGGGTAAATTTCTATCGCAATTTGAAGTTTAAAATTATTTTGTTAAGGGAACCGTGAATATCAAACTATAGATAAGAGAGTCAGTTGAAATTATATTCCCGGCGAACAAGCTGGTCGCCGATGGCGGCTACTATAACAAAAACGGCGTTAAAAATAATTATTCTATTGTAAGTGTCAAAGTTTCAAACAGTAAAAACTAAATTATCCCCCGATCCCGTCTAAGTTTTAGAATACTTTATTCTGATTCCTGATAACAATTGTTTTTTGTTTATATAATATATTCAAAATTACATTTTTTTAAATACAAAATACCCAGTTTAGGGGTACATATTATTTTTTTTATTTCATTTTGAATCATCATTCACAAATACTTTAAAAAAATACCCAGTTTGGGGGTATTTATAATTTTTATTTTTCATTTTGAATCAATATTCGGAGATGCATTTTTTTTTTTTGCAAAATATCCAGTTTGGAGGTATTTTTAAATTTTATATGTTTTATTTTGAATCACCATTCACAAATGCATTTTTTTTTTCTCAAAATATTCAGAGTAAGGGAATTTATAAATTTAATACTTCTTTTTGAATCACACCATTCTCAAATACTCTTCTTGCAAAATACCCAGTTTTGGGTATTTATAAATTTTAAGTTTAATTTTGAATGACCATTCACAAATACTTTTTTTGCAAACACTTTTTTAGGAGGTATTTCTAAAACTCTGTATGTTTCTTTGTGAATCAGCATTCGAATTTTTTTCGCAAAATACCCAGTTTTTGGGTATTTACCCAGGCCTTGGGTAAATACCCGGGTATATACCCAAAAAATATTTACCTACCCACTGGGTATTTACCCACCCCACATCACTGCTAACAGCTGAAGTGAACAGCCACCTGATTCCATACCAATTTGGATTTCGGCAGAAACTTGCCACGGTGCTACACATAACAAAAACTATCGGAAGAGGATTGGCCATGGCTGGGACACCGGGGCAGTGTTCTTTGATATTGCAAAATTGTTGTTGGCACGTAGCCTTGATGAAATTCCACAACATTTTATGCATGTCTACAATTCTGATGATAAAACTACATACCAAATTTCACTTATCCAGCTGTTTGAGTTATTGTCTTTACATCCATGTGGACATACTTCCTGTTGATGGATTCCCCCAAGAATTTGATAGAAATCTACTATTTCGATCACACACTAAATTTCATCCTTCTAGCTCTTTCTTTCATTATCATATTCATAGACAAACAGATGCGATTCCAAAAAATGGTTTTTCGGACTCGGGCAAATCTGATGCATGGATAATCGATTTTTTTTTTTTTTAATAATTGCAATGCTTTTTCTTTTTGTACTTTTTATGCAAGAAAGAAAAAATTCTGAATGGTTCAAGCAATCTGTACAAATCTTTTGAAGGTGTAGAGTGTTCAGTGCTGCATCAAGATCATATAACTATGCAAGGAAGGAAATGTCATCTTCACACGGTAGAGAGCATTGGAGAAACACTTGCAGTGAATGTGTGGTCAATGATTGACCACACATTCGTCTGCCACCATTTGATATGATAGTCACAAACCTCATTTTTGAATTTCTAAACGGATGAAATTGTCGATTATTGTTTGTCGTAGTTTTGTGAGAACTTATAAATGACTAGCACCATAGGGCTTCCCGTTATTTTACTCGTGACACTAGACAATTTTTTTCTTAGCTACTGGCTACAGTAACTGGGTTGCATTGAAACAGCGCCCACTTTGAAGGCTGGAATTTTTTGCTTGCACGCACAGGTTTGCTGTAATATCGCATTATTAACAAAAATAATTACTTGTTTAGAAAATAAATAACGGGTGGGATAAAAAGTGGAATAGTTTCAGTTATGAAAATACGAACCTTCCCCTTTTTTTTTTTTATCCACAAAAATTATATGTAGTCTTGGCACAGCTACAAAAATATTTCTAAATCTTCAATCATTCATACCAAAATAATATTCGTTTTAATGTGTTTAAATAAAATTGTAATTTATCTGTTGTGATCTTTATTTTCTTAAAGTGTGACCCACGATTTTTCTTTTGGTATTTAAATTAATTCGTCAAAAATCTTCTGATACTTCTATTCAAATAAAAAAAGCATGTTTAGTGATATTAAAATTGGAATATTGCAAACACTTTTTATCATGAAGGGGGAGGGTTTAAATTTTTCGGATTGAGAGATGGGAGCACTTTCTTAAATCTGTATGAATAAAAGTAAAAATTTATAAATAGTTTTTACGCTATAGAAATCCCAACTACTGAATAGATTTTTTTTTTTTCAAGTTTTGCTGGCAAATACTATGAAGTATAAGGAAGGTATTGCTGTAGAATTCGTGACAATTAACCCTTAAATACCCAGTGTTGCCATTAGCAACATACCCAGTTTTGTCTTCTAAAATCTTGAGAATAAGACTGAAGCTCTATTGATTGTTGTTACCAATACGACTCGTATTGAAAATTTTGTTAAATCAATTTACAACATA
>BGPR01011469.1:0-48480 GCA_013235015.1 Araneus ventricosus
GGGTGAACTTGCAGACCATTTTGCTAAGATTGTAATCGAATGGGATCAAACATTAGGAACTAGAAGATTTGTGTCCATGCCTTTCAGCCCGCCAACAATATCTCAGATCTGATTGTCACAGATTTACTAACGAAAGTTGTAGTAGAAAATCTGATGCACGTTGGCGAATTTCTTAGGAAATGAAAAAATTAGTATTTGTGTGTAGTAAATTTTAGATGTAAATATATACGAACATTAAAAGTAAACAATATAAAAGTCCGGAATTCTATGAACTAAAGATCTTCATAATAAACAACATTCTTTGTGAAATATCTTTTGTCGTTTAACAATATTTCTTGTCGAGTGGAATTTTTCATTTGAACTTAGCATGGCTGGGATTCCGGCATTTTGATAACGAAACATAAAGCTGTCCATGTAAAAAAACAGGCTCGTCTAGGTGAATACCTACTCTCTCAAGACTCTGTCAATGCGATTTGTTGATGGTCATCGCATATGCTGGAATAATGGGAAATTGGCGACACTTGAGTTGGAATGGAAGCTGGACATCAGATGGAGCTAAATCAATCCAAGGCAATAAAACTGCATCCCTCGACTGAATTCCGGAAGAATCTGCGCAACTATCGTATTCTCCCTGAATCCAGTAATAGTTAGGCGGATGTCATTGCAAATTCCCTTTCTTTGATTTAAATTGCTCAGCAACATGACCATAACCCCTTCTTTCAGCTCCAGTACATGAGGTGAAGTTCCTGATAGTGTTTGCTTATAAAAAAATTCTGGCTGATAGTTTATTATATCGTTTGGATCTTCAGAAATGATTGAATCTGAGCTGTGATATATGTGTCGGTTTCCTGCAATTTGTCGATGATTTGTCGGTTGATTTCTGGAGTCTTCTTGTTGGTTGGAGCTAAAATCATTCGCTTTGCTAATTGTTCCACATCCATCTCAATCAAGTTGCCACCATAAATGCAATCAATTAAGTTGTCTTCTTCAATCATTCTGTGAGGGATCTCAACGTAATCATGGGATTAAGTCTCAATCTCTGGAAGGCTTCCAGTTCCAACATTAAATAACCATTCGTTATGCTGGTTTTGTCCACAGCTGCGCATATTCTCTGCTAGTGAAAACGGGCCATAGAGGGCTTGATTTAATGCAGCTTTCAATAACTTCAACGCGAGTTCCTCTTTGGACTACTGGAAGTGTCTGTCGGAAATCTCCTCCGATCAATATAACTTTTTCTCCGAAAGGCATCGAGTTGTTCATAATTTCTTTTGATGAAGCGAAATCCATCCTTTGTTAATATAGTAATTTCATCAATGATGATTAGCCTATTTTATCAAAAAGATTTGTAAACAACAATTGCCTAAAATTTACTGCATTTTGGATGCATTCTTTATCCACCAAGCGCGTGTGGGATTACATGCCCAATACCGATTAATAACTGACACGTATTAATTATCCATGATCCTTTCTCTTCATATTTATTTAGAATAAATTTATCTAACAATCTTGATGATGTTTGAGTCAATCCTCTATATATGAATTCTTTCAAAACGCAGAAAAAGGTAATTGTTACAAAAAGCATTTTGTAAGCTAAATTAGCAATTTATATAAAATATACTTTAATATCATTAAAATGTTTTTACATATTCCGTAATTTTTACTGTTTGATCGAAACTTTTCAATATGAGAGCTCTAAGGCTAGAACTTTAGCTTGATATCTCTAATGAACTTCTGAGAACAAATTAAACTTTTCGAATCGATTCATTTCTTTCAAACCAGACTTCTTCAGAATATCACTTACAACAAACTTAATTTGAGTTTTAGCTAAAAAAAGCCAGCATCCTTATAGCTTGTTAAAAAGTGGAAAGTGCAAATAATAGCAATTTATTTTCGATCTAATAAACACCGCATTTCATTAGCTGCAGTCATTAAGTTTTTCTAAAAACTTCAAGTTCCGACATTTGTACTTAATTGCTGGATTTCGTGTGTGTCTCATTTGGAATTCAATGCCAAATACGAGATATTTAATTATTCTTCTTAATGTAGATGCTGCTTTTTTTAGCCAAAATTTCGGGCAAACAATGTAAAAAACTTTTCTCTTAAAATTGTGAATCTTAAAATTTGGAAAAAAGCCATGTGTTTTCTTTCCAACTTAAACATTTTTTTGTCAAGGGAGCTATACCTTATAGAAAGTTATTTAACTTTTGCACATTTTATGATTATTAAAATATTTAACTATCGTTTTGAGGCTAATTAGATGACATACTCTAAAAGAAACAGAGTATATACCTTTCTTGTTCGAAACAAAATTTTATATTTTAAATACACTGCTCACAAAAATTAGCGGATATTTCAGATTGACTAGCTGATTCCCGTGACTTTGTCATCATAGTAACACATTATTGGTCCCTTGTTGCTCGGAATAAAATATTTGCATGCCTTTATAGTTTTAATGTAAAAAATACTTTTATATGAAATATTATAATAAATAAAATCATTTTACCATCTGAAATGTTTAATTAAACTGAAAATGTCAAGTGAAAAAGCGATTTTTAATTTTCTTCATAAGTTATTAATAATTTTTGCAGAATGTCATGAAATTTAATTAGACATTTTGGTGTTTCCGATTTATTTACATAGATAAGAAGTCAACGGAATTACAGCATAAAATCTTTCTATCGTCTGAGCCTTTATTTTTAATTAAAATGAGAAAATATGTGACACAAAGGATTTTTAAGATCTCTTAGTTTCTCAAAGTATTGCTCCAAAGGATTTTTTAAAAACAGCATAAAGCTAATTTTTTCATAAATTAATAATAATTTTAAGGATATAAAAAATCTTTAATAATGATGGCAATGCAAATCAACATTTAAATCTCCCTCCACCGTTAAAAGCCGTAATCAAGCCTCAGAACAATTTTCAAGTTAATGAGAATTTTCCAATATCACTAAGGTAAAGAAGAAATCTTATTTAAATATCTCTCTTTCTCATGTTTTTGTTATTTTATAATCAACTTAGTAAACAAATTTTGGGCAATTTTCAAATCAAATCAATTTACAAAACAAATTTTCTTGTGCAATGGAAGCATAGATTTCAATTAATACCCATTTCATTGAGATATTCACGTTTAGTACCATAAGTAACTCCAGACCTCTGCTGAGTAAAGCACTTGAACCTTTGCAAGTTCTTGGACACATGACTCACAAACTCAGCACGAATTTTAACATCATTGAAACGTCACCGTGTACCAAATAGAACAGGAAGAAGAAGAGAGACGTCGCGTCAACACATATTTTTACAATTCGACAATCACAACAATTCTGCATCCATAACTGTAGATTTAGTTAACTTAGTTGATTAAGTTAGAATATACGACGTTCAATATCCGGGTTAGAAGGACAAAAAATTCGGTTAATTATTATGTAGAACACAGATATAAAATAAATGCAAAGGAATGAGAAAGTATTCGTTAAAGAAGAATAGAAAAAAAAAGAAATTTGTGTTTGTGCGAACAATTTGGGCGAACAGGCTAAATGTGAAGCGAAATGTCATGTTGGTGGTCCATGTCCACCATATTTTAGAGAGAGAGAAAGAAAGATGCCAGATTGATCTACTATTGAGAAGATCTGATAGAGTGCGAACTCTGCATTTAATTTGATATGCTTTGCCATTTTCCTTTTTACTGCAAGAATATTGTCCGAGATGTAAAACACAAACTCTTATTCTCACTATTTGCAGCTATATTTTTGTAATAAGAATATCCTTAATTATTTTTTCTATAAGCTAATGTACAAAATATATGATGATTGTATTACTATTAGTTGAAGTTGAGTCTTCTCTCTTGAGTAGGGATTCCGGTTCTAAAGTTGCGTTTTGACAATAATTTGAAAAACATTTTCAAAAATTAATTGAAATTCAACAGAATGTTGCATCGAAATGAAATTGTTCTCACTGGAAAGCTACTTTTTTCAACTCTAAGATGATGTTAAATGGTTTTTGTGCGATAAAATACTTCGAAGTTATTGCGGAAAAAAGTCAAAATCTAGGGTAATTTTTAATTAATTAAAATTTCGAAAAATCCTTTCTTAGTGCCTACTACCCAAGAAGCAACCACCTACCCAATTTCAAATTTCTAATCCCAGTGGTTTGGCAGATTCATTGATGAGCCAGCGAGTGACTTGCTCTTGTATATATATAGATAAGAAAAAACGAAAGACTTGATATTTTTATTGAAACATTTGAGGACATAAAGCAAAACGCACAAAAGAGCAGAATCACAGAAAGTTGTTCGATTATACGCTGAGTAGATATTTGGAAAATCTACGAATAATTTCTACAGCACTTCTTGACCCAGAAGTTGCCTTGGAACTAGAGTGACAGAGGCTTCTACAAGGACAGCTGCACATTTGGATCCCATTACTGGTCGTGTGCTTTTGGCGTCTTGGGTAATCTGACCATACACCCTACTGAACAGTGAATATGTGACACTTTCATCCAATTTGATATGCCTCTGCTCCCTGCCATCAATGTGTCACTTTAATCCAATTTGATATGCCTCTGCTCCCTGCCATCAATGCGTCACTTTCTACTTAAATCAGAGAATTGGGTTTGCGTCTCATTTGCATAATCGAACATCATTATTTGACTTGCCGGTTGTTTTATCTTTAATAAAGGGCCGCGGTTGCATAGTGGTAAGGTCTCGGCTCCCGGGCCGGAGGATTACAGGTTCGAAAGCCGATTCCCCTAAAGAACCACCGTGTTTGTGGACCAGTTGCACGCCAAATCATATATGCATGTGGCCAAATGCCCAAATGCCCTCCCGCTGCAGCGATGCGGAAGAGAGAAGGGTGTGCATGCCCCCTCCCAGTCGAACCTGAGGTGTCGTCTTCGTCATCTGACTGCGGTTCAAAATTAGGAGATCCCTCCATAAACAGACCTCGTGTAACTTCAAAACGAGACGTTAATATAACTAAACTTAACTGATGATTAATAAAGAAAGTACAAATGCTTTTTTTTTATCACTTACGGGTCTATTCTGGTCCCCCCGGTTGGGGTGGGGAGCGGTAATTTTTCCCCCCGTTAACCACGGGAAAAAGTAACGTCCCCCAACCCAACGGGGGGGACCAGAATAGACCCGTTAGTATTGAATTTGAAATTTCCCCTAATATTTGTGAAGCAGGACATACAACATAATTGTTTCGCGAAAAATATGTTTATCTATTTCTTTCATCTGAAAAGGAATTTTACTTTTATGATTCATAAATTGGTATTTAGGCGTGTCGGAATATTGAAAACGCGAGTTTGTAATAGTTGTCGCTTTAACACATTATTCTGAAAATATAAGACACCGTAGAACGTTTGGTGGTAAATGATTTATTAGATGAATGTATTTGAATTACATAGAAGATTTATGAAAGAGCGCTTTCAAAAATGGAAACAAAGGCTTTTTTTCTTGATTTTAGGAGTTTGTGGTTTAAATTAAAAATATTCTAAGAATGGAAGAAAAAATTTATGAAAGATGTGTAGAAAAAGACATCAACTATTTTAATTGTAATCGTAGTTGATTAAAAGGAAAGGAAACAGTATATTTCTATCCCATTTCCTAAATTTGTTTCATTGATCATATAATTACACGCTGTTATTTGGTTAAGAGCCATCAAACGTAACCAAAATCCGTAGCATTAAACTTAACTGATTATGAATAGATATTTTTAAACTATATTTGAAATAAAAATCTTTTTAAACTTGAATTGTCATTTAGAATTATTTTCCATTAAGAGAATTTACTAGCCACAAATATTATTTATACCACCTCTGTCTAAATTTTATAGACTACGCTGGATGATTTCATTTCAAAGTATATAAAAGGCCTTTTAAATTATTCACAATAGTACCCCAATCAGTTGGAAAATTTATAAAACTTCAGGATGTAGCTGTTACAATTCACTGCCCTCTCCTTTTCATGGTTGGTGGTGCTACTAGAGCCATCCCGGTTTTTCCCATGATGCCTTTCTCTTCTTCTTCTGTGTACTTGTGTTGTGGTTCTCTGTCTTGCGTCTTGTACCTTTTAATGTACTGTGACGTGGAACTTAGCCATCTAATAAAAATGGTTCCTGAAATTGAATTAATTCTTCAACAGCGGCATTCCATATAAACATGAGTCTCGTCCCTCTACAAGTTAAAATTAAATATTAAAATAAATTCAGAAATTTAAGCACCAAAATGCACTTTTGTATTAAAGATCATAAATTATACCTGTTTATTCTCAATATTTAATGTGAAAACATTTAGATTTAGTTAGTAATAAGATGAGAGATAATGGCAAAATTGTTCTATGAAATCATTAACATATAATGTTATTCCTTTAACTGAAGTGTAGAGGCAGTCGAAGACGATTATAGTCGTTTAAGTCCAAAACAATTTATTGCATTTCGAAAATGGGCACAATTAAATTAGTTATAGAGTACTCAATAATATATTAAACTTTTAAAAGATTATGGGAACATTAAAGTCATGGTCAGGAGTAAAGAATTACGCCTAAATCGGCTTGAGTTGCTTGGTGCGTTATATGATTACAAAAGAGGGAAGTAACACAGACGCGGCGAGTTTTTATAATACCGAATATGGAAAAGTACCGAAGTTGAGGCTCGAGAAATAGTGCGATTCTTGTGAATCTAGTTAAAGTAGAAGTGCTTTTCATCATAGTCATTCATGAAGTAGAAGTAATTCGTTCGTAATTAAAAATTAACTGTCATTAAAAAGGATTTATTTTAAAGATGAAAAAATAAGGATTTATTTCAAAGATGGGAAAAGTTCTGATTCATTACAATTTCCTACCTCCACAAGACTCGTATGACAACAGGACCCTAGTTGTCATCAACTCTTCGAAGTTGGAAAAGTTTATAAAGTTTTT
The DNA here is from genome assembly GCA_013235015.1 of Araneus ventricosus. NCBI lineage: Eukaryota > Metazoa > Arthropoda > Arachnida > Araneae > Araneidae > Araneus > Araneus ventricosus. The sequence goes on from BGPR01011469.1 coordinate 6,914, forward strand.
TAAAAATTGGATATTTGTTATAGAAATGGTGAAATCTGTGCTAATCTACATCGCAAAATATCCCGAGAAAATTATTTTTTCTTTTCATTTTTTAACAACCTAACTACACTCTTAATATGTTATAGCAGTCGAAAGTATAAAAACTGATCACCCGAAGCCTCAGAATGGAGGAAGTTGGTGTTTTTTTTTTCTTGTGCAATAATTTTTTTCTGAGTAGTGTTAAATTGTTTTGTATACTTTTCTTTTAAGTCATGTAATATGAATTATTTGCCATATTCCAACAACACATTTGGATATGATTTTACACAAAATTAATTTATGAATCAAATAAAATTTATAAGAATTTTAAAATTTTCAGCATTTTAAACATTTTTATTTATAAATCATTTAAAGGCATTTTTTAAAAATAATAAACACTTCTTAGTAAAATTAAATTTGAAAATAATATTTTTATATTGGCATAGTATTTTTCCGTTCTAAATATAAAAATGCAGAATAACAAACCATGTATAAGAAATATATCAAATTTGCAACTTAAACTTTGCATAGTAATACCTCAGATTTTTTACATTAATATTTGCTGTTCCCAATAAAACCTTATACCTCAACATTTATTATAGCACTGATATCAGTAAAATAGATTTCAAAACCAAAACAAGAATAATTTCACTTTTCAAATTAATGTCAAAAATTAATATATCAAAGGAAACAAAGGCTTGTAAAGTTAATAACTCCAAATCAATTTTTGAAATTAATATCTCTAAATAAAAGACCTTAAATTTCAACATTAAATATCATGAATTTCAAAATTTAATAAAGTTATCAAACAAATTCACCAGGTATAATAAAAGAAAATATTTCTTTCAATATAATTGGATTTATCCAAAATTTATAAAATTATAAAAATATTTTCTAAAATTTTTTAACATATAAATTTGCCAGATACATTTTTTGATAAAGAAATTAATGTTTTCTTAGACGTTCATTATTACTTCTTTTGATTCAATTCGACCACAAGTTGAAACAGTGAAGAATTTACAAATAAGCACTATAAAAATTTTTAATTAGTTGAAGACAGAAAGAATATCAAAGAAAAAAATCGTAGATAAAAAACTCCTTATCCTCATTGATCATAAGAGAAAAAAGACTTTACTTCGGTTCTGTTAAAATTAAATTATCGTTTCAGAGATCAGTAATTCAAAACTAAAGCTAAAAGGTATTTTTTTTCAAGAAACTAAATTAATCGTGGATAATCAGCTGTTGTTCTGAGTAATTTAATAACTGAGTCGTGATCAATATGAATGAAGAAGTAAGAAGTCTGATAAAAAATAATATTTTTATGAATAATTCATTTTCTTTTTCTAAAGAATATCGGTAATTCAAATTGCGGAATTTTTCTTTATGATGAATTCAGATATCAAAGAGAATAAGCAGTAGTTTTAATGAAACCTGATATAATTTCTGCTATATGTGCGTAATTTATTTAAGAGTACATTTTGCAAACGCGAAATTGAAGCATTATTTTTGTGTTTTAAATGGAAAAAGGAATGTTAAGCTCGTTAAATTAATCCAAATTTCAGAAATACATTATAAATTACGAGCTTGCATGAATCATGAGCTTAAAGTTTCTTTGTATTCTCAGACTAGTTAGCATTCTTGAATGCGTTAAGAAAATTACTTGATGAGCAAAAAAATGAATTTCAAATTTTCCATTTATTTATTCAATAAAACTATTATATTTTTGATATAGTTAGCTTTTAAGAAAGTAATATGCAAACAACGAACCATTACCAAGTTACCTTTTTTGATTTAAAAAACGATCAAGATCTATACAACCATTAACAAAGTGCGAGACGACATATAATTATTTGAAATGAATATACAGAATTATATTTAAATCCGATTATTTTCAGAAAGAAATAATATCTGAGTATTAAAAAACAGATAACACAAGAGAAAAGTGACTTTTATGACATGAAAAGGTTTTTACAATCGATAAGTGTTACTTTTAAACATTCAGATGCAATATATCTCTTCAAAAATTAACATATTAAATCAAATTTATGTGCTAAAAAGAATTATTTGTATTATAAATAAAGAATTATAATAGCAAAATAGATTTTTTTAATAATATAAAACCATAGTGGCAACTTATTAAGATTAGATTTAATGCAAAGGTATGAAGTATATAAATTAAATTATACATATACAAGTAGCAAAGTCTTTCAGAAGAAATACACAATTTGCGAGAAAGGAACTCGAAATTGTTAGAAAAGAATTCGAAAAGAATAAGAGTTCCTCTAGCTGTTTTCTGAATTATAATGTTCAGACACACACGGACAGAGAGACGTAATTTCCAAATTTTTTTCAGTGTAGTTGGGAGGAAGAGACAGACCCCCAAAAGCTCTAAAACGTGTCGATTTCTCAAAATCTGGAGGTCGAAAATGTTAGCAATTACAATGCTTTCTTTTTGCATATCACGAATTCAAGAAAGGAAAAAATGGTTAATTTATGATATTATACCTACCTATAAGTGGCCTGTGGTGCTTTTCAATGTGAATGCACTTACTGAAGCTCTTTGAGAAGTTATATTCATTCAAACTTCCTACATTTCATTCTGAGCGGCCAACACAGGCTCAAGAGCCGTTGTATTTGATATCCTTTAAAAATGCATGTTTCTTTAAGCTATTTACTAAGGCAGAGCTTCTTTATGGCCATGAATACATCGCACAGAATAATATTGGGGTTGCTCAAATCTTGCAATCCACTCCCATAAGACTTATCCACATTTAGAAGTAAAATCTGTTGAAAAAAAATTATATTGAATGCAAAAAGAAAAAATCATTGACATTTATCTACAATAATTTTTAAAGTAATTTTATAATTTATCATTAATTACACAGGTCTGCGATGAAAAAATTGTCGGTAAAGCAAGTGGTGCTTTTTATAGTTTTTTGGATGCTGATTACTGGAAAAATAATGAAAAAATTCCTTTACATTCAGTTTCATCACAAATCGCATTCTATTTTTTACGAATTTAGTATATTTCGGACCAAAAAAGTATTATCTATATGAGTTCGATACACATATTTATGGACTTAGAATAGTAAATTGGTGGATTAAACTAACAAACAAGAAATAAGAAACTATTTTAATCCAGAATATTCCACTGAATCGGTAAATTGCCTATTAAACACAATATTAAAGACAGAGGAAACCAGTTGAAACCGGATACCTCTCCTGCTTGCCAAAAAAAGTGTTACTTCCACCGCTTCATATAAAATTACATCTTATGAAACAATTTCTCAAGGCTTTAAAAGAAGGTGAATGCTTCAAATATCTATGTCACCAGTTCCGGGGTTATCCGAAGCAAAACTGAAGTAAGGTGTATTTGTAGGACCAGACATCAGGAAAATGATGAAAGATGAAAATTTTAAGACTAAAATGGAAACAATCGAAAGAAGAGCCTCTTTTAAACTATTTATTACTAGCTTTCTGGGAAACAAAAAGGACCCAAACTACAAATCTATTGTAGAAGAGATGATAAAAAATGTCAAGATTTTAGGCTGTAGTATGAGCTTAAAAGTTCATTTTCTCGATTCGCACTTGGACTATTTTCCTGAAAATTTAGGTGAAGTTAGTGAGGAACAAGGTGAAAGATTTCACCAAGATATAAAGGAAATGGAGAGGTGATATCAAGGAAAATGGAATGTCAGCATGATAGTCGACTACTGCTGGATGATACAAAGAGACAATCCCTGCAAAGTTCACAAGAGGAAACGTGACAAAAGAACTTTTGAGGTAAAGAAAAAACGTCCCTATAAGGACTTGTAACTTTCTACCAATACTTAACAATTACTTGAACTAGAATATAAATGTAATTTATAAGGATTTATGAATTAATGAAATTTAAATAAAATGTCAAAATTTCGCGATTTCAACTGTTTCCTTCAAAATAGGCAATCATTTTGTAAAAAAATCTTATGTGATAGAAATAAATGGATTCCATTTTTAGAATCAGCACTAAAAATAACATAAAAATCAGTCATCAAAATTACAACAATTTTCAAAAAGTATTTTTTGCAGGCCTGTGTTATTTCTTCATTTTCCTTTATTATTCATTTTCAAAGTAATTTATTTTCAAATCCCATTCCGTGACACATTTTTCCGCAGTCAAAAAAAAAAAAAACACTTAAAACTATTCCCTGTCTCGCGGGACAGGGAATCGTTATTCCCTATCTCGCGGTACTACCATGTAGACAGTTCTCTGCTTAATTAAATGCCTTCTGAGAAAAAAGAAGTTTTGAGATCACATTACAAATGCGCATGCTCGAGTGGAAGCAATCGGTACAAAGGGATTTTATAGTTCCCGAAGGGGGAAAAGCTTTCTGAGAAGACAGCGGATAGGGAAAATTCCTGTGAAGTAACCTTGGTTTTTCCCCAGCTTTTCGGCTTAGCTGAAAGCGTCAAAAGTTAGTTTTACTGATGGATTCGGATATTGCATACAAAACTAAATAAATAAATGATTAAATTTATGCACTGAAAAAAGATGGGGTGCTGCAGTTCCGCAGCCCCTATACACGAGCCGCCCCTGCAGAGAACATCTCTGTTGCATTGAATAAATTTAATGCGTATTTAAAAAACAATCTATCGCGTAGTTTTTCAACTTACAAATAAATAAAAACTACTGTCAGATACAATTCTGATAATAAAAATAACATATTTGCTTTGTAGTTCATCGTAATTTAGTTTGATTAAATTTCACGAAACAGAAGCGCTTAAACAATAAGATTCTTACCATAACCTCACTTTCATTTTTTTTAATTAGCAGCGCGATATACGAGTTCAAAAGAAGAAAAAAGTTCTTTAAATAGTCTCTATAACTAGCTTTTGTTTAGAAGAAAAAAAGTTTGCCAAAGGTTCTGTTTAAATTTAATTATCTCTTTAAAGGTTACTAATACAAAACTAAAAGAAAAATATTTTTTCCTGAAAACGAAACCAGTCGTTCATAATCAGCTTTTGTTCTGAGTAATTTAATGACTGTATCGAAAACAGTAGGAAGGAAGAAGAACGAAATTTGTCAGTAAAAAAATATTCTTTTATGAATATTTGATTGTCTTTCATCTGAAAAATATTCGTAATTCAAATTGCAGATGTTTCTCTTAAAGATGAATTCAAATATGGATATAAATTAGGGTATTTTTAAAGACAGCGTAAGGAATCGGTGCGGTTAGCGCATAATTCATTTAAGAGTGAAGCTTGGAAACATCATTTTAAGATATCAGTTTTATAAAGAAAGTTATAGAAATAATGCTAAACATATAATTCAGTTAAAATAACTCTAGAAATAAATTCGGAAAAGAAAAATCTAATTAAGAGTTTAATTTCCCTTCTTATAAAAGAATAATTTTCCTTTGTATTCATGAACGGATTTCGAAATCAAATCTGCGCATAAGAGTGTCTGTATTAATTATTGTTCCTTGAAGAAGAAAAAATATTTATGATATGAATAGCTTCCCTAAGATAATACGAAAGCAACAAATTTCTTAGTGAAAGAGGTCTCATGAAATAACAAGCTTTTCTTCAATTGCGGTTTACGAAATTGATTTTCACATAAATATGAAATTTATCAAGCACTTTTTACTAATTGTAATTAAACAAATTGTTAATTAGGATCTTTGTTTACAATAAATAAAATCTGTAACTCAGAATGAATAAAAATAATAATAATATTACTTTGAAAAAGTTCCGGAACTATTTGATATTTTCCGAATGTAAATGAATTGTGCCGTTTCACGCTGAACAAGCGAAGAGTTTCATGTGAGCGACTAGTCTAAACCGGTTTCAGACGGTTTCATTCAGTGCATGTGCTTAACTCATGATAACAGACAATCAAAACTTACCGCAAAGAAGACGAATTTCGAACAGCTTGCATGTGCCACAATTTTTGAGCTGCGAAAATTTTTGCCCTGATTTCGCAAATCATTAAATCTTCTTACAGGGAAACAACAGTGAATCGAACTAGAGTTTAGAGAGCCATTGGCGGTTCAAGAAGGTCCGGCAAAGTATCGAGGATGGTGATGAGAGGTCAGGACGGCAATCAGTATCGATAATAGAATGCCAAATTGGCATTGTGAAAGAAATTGTGAACATTGACCGTCGAGTAACTATTACCGAGATTGCAGAACATGTTTCGTTAAACGTCCGCAAGATTTAGTGAGACGCAAAAGAACCCTCCCAGTGTCAAATTACCTGTCAGAACATCACATTCCAGTTTATTATCATATCAACAAACAGCTTATTCCTCTGATCTCACCCCACATGAAACTTCTTCGGATGATAAAATTGCTTAAGGGGAACGATTCCCAAGATTCGAAGCATTCACCTCTTTCTATGAACAATGAAAAAATGCAAAAATACACAGGTTAGTTATTTCGATTGAAACACCAAATAGATATGTTCTATCTGCACTAATTCTTCCGTTATAAAATAAATTCTAGAGCTTTTTGAATGTAAAAGTATCTCATTTTTATTCGCCATCTGTCGTCTCCTATACTTACAATCAAAATTGATTGTTAAATATATAGTGTAAAGTGGCAGTATTGATGATATTTGTTTTCCTCTTCACTGTATATTTCTTGATATTTAAAAATAGATTTTGAGCAATAAATTCAGTATTAGGCCAATATAATCGATTTCTGCTTTAGGTCATTAATTGCCATTTATTTTTCGTTTTTCTGTCATATTTCATTGTCTTTCAAGTGCAATTAATTTTATCATCAAGTAATAAGAAGCATTGACAGTATAAAAATAATTCAATTCAACAATTCCATTCGTTATATAGTTTGTGATCTCTATTCTTTCATTTTATATGCTATTTATATAAATAAATAATAAAATATTTATATACATGATAAAATATTTATATGCATGATAAAATATTTATATATAATAAAAAAAATAGTTCGACACAGTTCCGTTCTTTATATTTTTTATAACTTTCATTCTTTCATTTTATTCCTGCCTTCACGTGATGAAATGTTTACACATATTAACTCAAACTCAATTTAACAGTTCCATTCGTTGTAATTTTCGAAATTTTTATTCTTTAATTTTATTCCTGAACTTGATGAAATGCTTTCTCTAGCAGAACAAAAATATTGTTGAGTATTTTATAATATTTCAATGAATTTCGAACAAAATTTTAAAAAAATAACATACTCATACAGCTGATGTGTACAATTAACAGTGTTGCTTGGAACTTTTTTAAAATATCTCTCTTAAATTCTCAATCACTTGAGCCTGATAGATCTATCGAATATCATGTCTCATAGAAAATACCGAAACAAATCTTTGGTATTAGTTTGTCTAAAACATTGCCGCTAGGTCCTTTTGTCACCCTTTTATGATAATGTCTGGTAAGAAAATAAAAACACACAGCTGATTAACAACAATTATTTCTAAAGAAAGATTAGAAATGAAAGAATCGTTTTTTCCTTAGTAAGCAAACGGTTCAAAGATTTAAAGGAAATAATATTTTAATTTTGAAATTTCATCACGGGATACTAAACGAGAATTTCTGCTTCTGTGTAAATTATACATTTTGATATGGATCGACATTTCAGCTTTATGATGAACAGGTTAACATATAAGTTGTATCTGCATGGGGTTTTCTTACTGGATAGGTTTTTACTTCTAGAAAATTCCTGTATAAAATAAGTTTTCCCATACAGATAGTATATTCCGAAACATGTTTATCCTGCGGGAAGAGATTCCTATGCAAATGTGCTATTGATGTTTCTACCTTAAGAAAGTTCAATTTCCTATCCAAAAATAAAGTATTGGAGTTTCTGCATCAAAATGAATGTCTTATTTGAGTCCAACCACTCGAATTTTTCCTTTACGATGAACTTCATATGCGAGACGAGTTACAGAAACTACCGGAAAAGAGTTTCTTGTTCAAGATGAATCATAACACGAGCTATATTTGGCAATAAGATACTAGAAAAGTAATAATGAGTAATATTACTGAAAGCTGGAAATATTATTAGAATATGGGGAATAGTTATTTTCGTTTTCTGCTTTAGAATTCTTTCAAAGTTTCGATAAGCTGTGAGATCAGAACTAGCGAACGGCCGCCGAGTTGTTGGGTTTAGCCGCCAGGGGGCGCTTCCACGTTGGGATTGGCGCGAGAATAAAGAAGACGAGTGGAATGCAGGAAAATGGAACGTCAGCTGCAATAATAGCAATAATGACAATTCTATGAAATTTTGAGTCTGAAACACTGTATAACGTAATGTATTTTATTTAAAATTATAAATAAATTATCTATTCTTAAATAACATGAATTCAAAGAAGCATTATAGCTGGAAGACACGAATTTTTCTATCTGCACATTATTTATTAAATGCTATATTGTTGTTCTAGAGAACATTTTTTTTTCGTAGTTCCATTAATTTCAGATTTAAATGCTAACCTTTAATCATGAACATCTTCAAAGATCGTCCGTCAACATTTGTTATATGAACTTTAGGATCTGGATATTTAATCCATATCCAATGTGGTCATAAATTAATAATGTTGAAACTAAAGCCATCAGACTGAAAAGTTGGTGCAACTTCTGTTTTGATGTTTGTGCATCATTTTTAAATCCTTAACCACTCTATGGAACATTCTATGATTTAATAAATCTTTAGATGTTTAATAAGTTCATTAGCCGAATATTTTTTTCTGAAAGTATTGGTTTGGTTTTTTCATTATTAATATTTACTGAAATATTATTGTTCTTCAGATACTATTTTCATGTACTTACAAATTACATTTGCGAGATAAAATTCATTTGTGTTTTGGTTAAAGTGTTCCTATCATAGAAATAATCAGAATCTTTCAGAAACAATATTTTAGTTCACTGGATAATAGAATTAAAGCTAGATTTTTCACCATAAAATATATTATACGTTCTTTCAAGATTAGCTCTAAATTTTCAAGTTAAATTATAAACATTTTTTAAAACAAAGATTCCCGAAAATTAAAAGATTGGTTAAAGCAAGTAATTGCATAGTAAATGGAGTTCATATTGTTTAGTAAGTATAGATATCTTGGACAATTTAGGAACAATTCTAAAGTTAGTATTCTCATAAAAAGTTACAAATATTTTTCTTTCTTAAGTGAATACAATCGATATTTATAAAATGGAATTATTGGGACGAATAAACTTTCAATAGTTCAATAATGTAATGGAAAGATTTAATGCATGAATTTTAAACTGTTCAGAACATTAAGAAGCAACTGATGAGGAATATAATTAAACGATCGTTTAGATATTAATGAAACTGATTAAAAGCTAAAGGACGCAGGATCGGAACGAGCAATATAGTATCCCCACAATTTAATTATGAGCGATTTCTCATTATAATTTAGCGAGACTGATCCGATCATATAATCGAAGAAAAGACTTGACTATAGGAAGTGTGAATAGGGTGATAAATAAAAGAAAAAAAATGGAAGAAGAGATCTATAAAAACAAGAAAGGCAGATTAGGAGAGAGATCGGAAGAAAGAAGACAAAATGTTCTCACTTGCTGTTGACAAGGAATCCGATAAATTGATCAGTTGCAAGCAGGAGAATCTCTACTAATAATAAAGAAGAATGTGTGTGTGTGTCTGGCGCTCTACAGGTCAAACCGCAGGACTTAGAGGTACGAAATTTCGCACAAAATACTTTAGAGTGTCAGAATGTGCTACTCGGACCCTTTTTTTGAAATTTTAATTAGAATTTTAAGTAATTAAAAATGAAACGAAATTTTTGCGATTTTCCTTAATAATTTTAGAAAATATTACAGCACAAAAACCATTTTTACACTATCTGAAAGAGCAAAAAATAACCTTTTCAACGATATCAATTAATTTGACGTTCAAGTTTTTCTCCAATTTTAATAAATTAAAAAAATCTTTTTGGTATAATTTACAACAACACTTTTAATTGTTGCATCGCAATTCAAACAGTTTTCATTTTTAAACAAATATTTTTTTGCATGTTTCTCTTCCACTGTTGAAAGCTAAGGTAATAAATATCTTTATGTTTAATGATATGTTTTAATCAGTATAATTTCATCCAGCTAACATACTGCTGGACGTAAAATGTATCGCGATATTTTAAAGTTAATATCAAATGCATATTTTGCAAAAGGAATAAGAGAGTAAAGTCGCTGCCAACAACGGGCAATTGTATGCTATATGACACAGACAGTTACTAACTCCATTAGGGATGTTCATGTAAACAACGAATAGAATAGGTGCTAGACTATTGAAAGAACACGGGTTAAATATCTATTAAAATTTGAAATTTAAAATTACTTTTTTCAAGGTAACCATGAATATCAATTTATACAAAAGGTTAGGTTAGGTTATATTAACGTCCCGTTTTGAAGCAACACGAGGGCTATTTAGGGACGGACCTTTTAATTTTGAACCGCGGTCAGATGACGAGGACGACACCTGAGCTGGCACCCAGCTCTCCAAGCTCCATCGCCACACCAACAGGAGGACGTTTGGCCACTACGAATTATTTAGCGTGCAACAGGCCCCATACACGGCGGATCTTCAGCGGAATCGGGTTTCGGGCCTGCGGCCCTCCGGTCCTGAGGTCGAGATCTTACCACTAGCTTTCCGCGGCCCTTTATACAAAGGAGATTCAGTTGAAATTGTATTCTTGTCGAACAAGCTGGTCGCCGAAGGCGGCTAGTATTAAACAATTGCAAATGCTGACACTTCGGCACTGAGAATGTCCACTCCCTGAAAAATTATTCAAATCAAAATAAAAACTCCGGAAAAGCCGCCGCTTGAATTCAAAATTGGCACTTTCATTTTCTCACTTGAAATCGAATAGCTGATAAAATAAACCCTATGTGATTTTAAAAAAAATTTATCTGTTTAATGAGATGTAGCTTAGAAAACGAAGGAAGCAAATTTATTTAAAGCTTTGAATCAGTAAATTTACTTTTTGCATGAATAAATTTATTCTGTACTGTAAATGAAATACCCTGTTAAGAAGCTTAAAAAAATGCAAAATTTAGCAATGCGTCATAATACATAAAACAAGAAAAGAAACTAATTAGGTACACATGTCGTAATGCATCTTTAGAAATACTTTAGTAATAATCTGTTATTTTGAACATAAAGAATATAAAATTTTGTCAATTTTTATAATTTTCAGTCTTAATTTGGAAAGTTGGCAATAATCCACGCAATAATGTAAGTTCATTGTGAAAAAGAACTTTTCAACGAAAGGATACAAAAAAATATTTTAGCTCTAACTTTATTTTTGTGTTAAAATACGAAAACTGATTGGGAAATTTAAATTTACATCAAAGTTTTAAAATTGCGGTTCAGATACCTTTCTGCTTCATTATTTGGATTTCTATTATAATTAAAAACATACTTTTAGTTTTTACATTGATAATATATAATATTTTAAATATTCTTCAAAGCATATTTAAAAGTAATTTTTAGGTCCGTAAAATCATTTTATGTCTATGTCTCAATTTACGAATTATAAATATTTTCCACTGTCTATGGAGTTGACTGAAATAAAATATATGCGTATAAATAAATGTTCATTTTAAGCGTTCTGTTCTTCGTATTAATATGCAGAAGGTCTTCTTTTGCACCTAACTGATAACACTCTACAACTTTGTAATTGACAGTTTCCCTCTATTTTGTACCATTTTCGATATAGGAACGTTAACTCCAAAGATTTCCACCAGGCGGCGTTGTAAGTTATCTCATCGCATAGCGCATCAACGTTTTACTATACCTAGACACTACTTTCATGACTAAAGCTGCCGTCGTTCTGAAGTTAAGGGGGTGGCCCTTATTTAAGTGGGCGCCCTGTATATGAGAGGATATGAACATCTTGAGCCATTCCATTCATCAAAATTTATGGACTGTATCAATGTTCCCGCGTATCAAACTACCCCTATGCCGTAGATATACTAAAAGTAACTTTAGCGGTTTGTTTCATTGCGAATAAGAATTCTTTCAGATTTTAAGCGTATTCTTTTTGAAAGCTTACAGTAATGATTGAGATCTCATCTGTTCGTGTTTAGACACTGAGAATAGCTTAAAAATAATAATACACATCAGGGAAAGCATAAATTTGCATATGATAGAAAGTTCTTTATTCTAATGGAACATTCTATCTTCGAAACTATCAATTATTTTTCGCTTCAAGTATACGATAAATATTGTACCGACTGACATACATGAATATTCTTTACAGGAATTTATCTGACTTACTATGCTAGTATAAGTTATAAAAATAAATATTTCTAATGATATATAAGTAAGGAATTTTGTTTAGCCTTTGGAAACGCAATTACTCGTATATATTCATTTTTAGATGAATAGTTGCAATTTTAAAGCGGAAGAAATAAAATAAAGGTTTTTTTAGAAAGCAATTTCGCGTACATTAGAATCTAACTTGCCATCATATTTTTATCTAAAGTATAGTGAATTAGAAACAACTTTTGCATGTCTCGAATGTTTTTGCAACGTATCATTTCAGCAAAAATTGTAGTTTATTAATAAGAAATAGTTGCTTTGTAAACTTCAGAAACTGTGACATTTTATTGAAAGCCGGAACAATTTTCTGTTTCATGAAAGTAAATTCATATAAAATTATTTTTTATTATTATCTCTTGGCATGATATAAGTTTTCTAAACTTGAAATTGGTAATAATCCATATTTTTTCAAAGAATCTTTGGCAGATGATTATAAAAGTCATATGAAAATTGGATTATTCTTTACTACAACATCAAAAGGCCTGATTTTTAATATGCATTAAAAATTTTTTATCACACAACTAGATTTGTACGGGCCATGTAATGCTCCCAATTTTTTTTCAATAATAAAATGTGTCACGTTGTCAATGAGTTTTTATATAAGCATTTGTGAAATGACCCAGGAATTAAAGTGTATATTAACGTAGGACTACGTTCCTCTCATTGGGGTCTCAGAAAGGAATTTGATTCACATGACAAAACGTCACAAAACACGTTGTATGGGAGATCCTCTCGGTAACTACATATTTTAAAAACATAACTGTTGTTTTACTTTAGAGACAAAGGATAAAAACAGAAGTCACAAAAAAATTAAAAATCTGAATCGTAGTTCAGCGACTACTGAGTCGTAAAGTTTGGCGAAAATACGCATGAATTGGTGACGCGATCCCCTATATTTTGGTAACTACATATGCTAAAAACATAACTAATGTCTTATTTTAGAGATAAAGGGTAACAGCAGATGTTACAAATTTTTTTCCATACATTAGTATTTCAGAGAAACAAAAGAGAATTGAGATTAACTTCGAGAAACAAAAGAGTATCGCGAGTAGCAAAGAGAATACGAAAAGCTTCGAGAAACAAAAGAGTATCGCGAATAACAAAGAGAATACGAGAAGCTTCGAGAAACAAAAGAGTCACGTGACTAAAGTAATCCTACGCCTTTAACATCAGCGGCCGTTTGAAAAAGACAGCCTCCCAGGTTTTTTTTGTATCTGTTGTTTCTTTTTCAATCGATCAAGGAGCTCGATATTTATTTTTCAGAATTTCAAGAATTAATATGGACTATTTTAATGCAAAATTTCATAAATTGTGGAATCAACATTAAAGGATTCGAACGTAGAATTCATCACGAATTTGATCAATATTTTCCATAAAACGATCAAGAAAAGACTATCAAAATGAGAGAAGGATTTAAAACAAAGAGGTGGATATTTTAAAATATCAGCCGATTTCTCACATCGATTTCATCATTTACGTCTACAAAGGGATGTTACTATAATTTGCTGTGAAAAATGATTAAACGTATAGGTTATGCAAGAATAGTTTCTATTGCTTTCATAAAGGTTGTTCACTTTTATTTTTTATTTTAAAAAGTTGTGTATTTCTGTTATATATCTCTAGAACATATAAGAAAATCGAAATGTTTTTTCCACTATTTTAAAATTCCATTCTAATAATTAGAAACGCTAATTTTTAATTCATTTTCATGATGAATTGCGCAGAAATGTCTGTAATTAATATTTTGATTGAATGCATTAGTTAGATAAGTGCAAATGCCCATATTAACTAAAAATTTAAGTAATACTTCCTTCCGGCAAAAGTGGTAATGAACATGTTACATTTTTTTCAATTTAGCTTATAATTATTTCACTTCATATATTCTACAAAAGAAAATCGAAAAGCTACCTCTTCCTGTTTCCTGATATGGCCAAGAATTTGATGTACATTGACATTTCTGAAGTGAAGACAATTTGACAAAAATCATAGTTGTGGTTTGTTACTTTTTTAAGTTATTTTAGTCACATACAGATGGACGGACTGAAAGATATTCAAAATACATATAAGTTTATATTCGGACTCTGTTCGAAAAGTAGATTCTTAAAAATCTAAATGTCAACTTATAAAACGATGACTTTAATTTCTTCATGAAAGTCATTTCAAAGTAAATAAATTTGGGAATCAGAAAATTGTATTTAAAAATTGCCGAATACAAGTTTTAGCACAGAAATCGAACATAAAATAAACAATATATTGTATACTCATCTGAACATCAAGTACAAAGCAATTTTACAGTAGAAACCAAATTGAGGGAAGCAAAATATTTGACAAGTAATCGGTATATAAACTTATTAAAATACTTTAAGAATTCAATAACGTAAAAATCCGTATAGTTTGTGTTGATAAAATTTCCTATTTCCAATAAATTGTAAGGCATGTTGCTCGTTTTTGTGTTTTGGGATTGGGATGGATACATTTTTATTACTGTATTTATTTTAATATTGCGAGTTATTGTTTTTATAAATTGGATTTGGTTTGTATCACTTAGTTCAATCCAAGAATTTAATTATTATTTTAAGAATTAAAGAAGAAGCATTAATTCATAAAATGCGTTTTAAACAGAAATGATGTTACTTTTTCAATTATTTGTTTTCGCTGAAAACTATATTTAAATTCTGTTAACCTAAACACAAACTATTTTAACAGAAAAATTAAATACTGAGAATTTAGAGTTAAGCAATAATGAATTTAAAACTTACAGCGGTTACAATTCCCTGCCTTATCCTTTTTATGGTAGGTGGCGCTACTAGAGCCATCGGGGTTTTTCCCATGATGCCCCTCTCTCTTTTTTCTTCTGTGTACTTGTTTTGTGTTGTTGTTCTCTGTCTTGCGTCTTGTACTTTTTAATGTACTGTGTCGTGGAAATTAGCCATCTAATAAAAATGGCTCCTGAAATTGAATTAATTCTTCAACAGCGGCATTCCATATAAACATGTGTGTGTGTGAGTCTCGTCCCTCTACAAACTAAAATTTACTCATTTCCAGTACTAGAGCTTGGAAACATTTCAATTTATAAAACATTAATATATACTGCTAACGCATTTTAAACGATATATCTGGAAAAAAATAAGGTGTAATTACTGAAAGAGTTTGATGATTAAAGCACAATAAATGAGTTTACATGCAATTAATCATACGCAACTCAATTTAAAACAATTACGTATCATTTGGATGGATATATATATATATATATATATATATATATATATATCATAAATTACGCTAAAGCTTAAATTATCTCTCACAATAAGTACAGTGGTTCTTTCCTCATTGTGAAATTGGTAAATGTAGATTTTCTGATGATGTATATTCTTTGTGAATAAAAACAAATTTTAGTTTCAAACAATATCTTTTTAAGCATAAATATTTCTCTTCTAAATATAAGGTAGAAAAGAAAGCCATTGAAACATCGTTACTAAATTAGAAATATTCATTCATATATAAGAAGTAACCCATTCTCTATAACCACCGGGAGAACTATTTCGAAAAGAAAGACAAACAAAAAGTAACACAAGTAAAATCCATTATATCAAAAATGGAAGGCAAGAAATATCTATTTATCGATTCGGCATTATGCTTGGAATTGGAATCGACATTCTCTTAAAAGTAAAGAAGGTCATCCGAGTTTCAATATCAAGAGTAATACTACAAGCTGGATCAATATATATGAAAAAAGTTCCGCTAAATCTTCCTGCGAAACGGCGTTTGTGGACATACTGGCTTAACCAATACATTTCCTACAAAAGAAAATAAGAAAATTCCATCCATTGATACATTTCAATAAAAACATTTTCGTATAAAGAGCGAGGGACCTTATTCCACGATCCGATGCTTCTATTTTACGAGAGAGTTCTTGGCCGGGAAAACTAGCCAGCTTTTGGTTACTTTCCAGTTTTATTCTTTCATACATAGCTTTTTTCTTGTTCCTCGTTTCGAGATGTAACGGCAGAGATAAGGTAGTATATGGCCAGTTTCCAAATGGTAGAGGATTCTACTTATTTTTTGTCCTTATTTATCGTTTTATATTCCCATCCTTTTTTAGTTCTTTTTCTTTCAGTGGATGTTGTATGAATTTCGAACAAAAAAAGAAGCAAAATATCTAAGCAGTTGCGAATAAATAACTGGCTAGATGCTTCCCTTTTTAATTTTATAGAATAGAATTTGATGAATTATATGATTAATTTGTTAATTTTAAGAAAGTTCTTTTGTGTTATATCATTTTCAGTTCTAAAGGAAACTTTACTATTTATTACTTCCTGTAGATAATCTATTTTTTCGTTATAAAAGGCAACTTATTTAAAATCTAGATTTATGACAAGAAATTAAAGGCATTACTTTTAAATAGTTATACAGTTAAGCATTTCAGGATTTATTAAGATAGCTTATTATATATAAGCTATTACATTTCTGTTATTTGTATAATGTTATTTAAATATTGAATATTAGTTGTTTATAGGCTTTTATTTTCAATCTATTGCAATTGATGCCAATATAGCTGTTATTGAATTCTGAGCTTATTGTTTAACCTAAAATAGTTTAAACAAACACTTTAACCCTCTAAGCAGTTTGCTATGTTGATGTTCTAGATTTAAAGTCTTAAAAATTTGATTTTAAAGTGAGTAATTGGATCTTTTTTGCGTTTAATCGAGTCTCTGAAATTTTAAGAACATTTTATCCACGGTAGTTTAATAAATTATACATATAAACATGAATTATCTGCTTTTCAACTCAGTATGAGAAACCAAAAAATACGTGCAAAACGCTTAGAGGGTTTTAATATAAAATCTGTACCGTTAAAAGATTTGAAGCTGGAAATGCTTCTTGGTTAAATGCTATTTATGTAATCCGAAACGAGAACATTGGCTATTCCTGGCTATTCTTATTCCTATCTTTTTTCCCACAGTATATTACAAGAGAAACATCCGGCTAATCATAATTGCTATACGCAATTCAGGATCAAGATTTCGAAATAAGAATAATAGGATTGGAGGTAGAGAAAATGTTCATATAATAGAACCTCGATTATCCGAAACTCTATGAACTGGAACCTCGTTTAACCGACGTAGGTTTCCTTAAGTTTTTTTGGTAAATAAACAATATCACTTCAAGGTCACCTTTGGCGGCAGCTATTCCTACTTCAGGCAGTGCCGACATAACCGATATCTTATCTCTCCCCCCCCCCTCCTGTCGGAAATTCTATTCTATTGCCCCCCTCTGCCAGAAATTCCATTTGTCTCCAAGATCATCTGTCTCACTGCGTTTCTATTGGCTACTTTCTGTCCGACTCAGAAGCGTTGGCTTTACCGAAATGTAGAACATTCATTTCTGCCATGTAGCCCACCAATAGCTATGACGATAACAGCGAAAGTGATGAAGTGATCGAAACTTCTAAAATAAGCAACTCCGATGCTTTTGAATGTTTTGCTAAAGGACTGATGTGGTTGGAGCAACAGACTGGCTCTGATTCTACAGAACTTATGCTACTGAAACAACTTGGGGACAGAGCAGCTAAACGACGTCAGTCATGATTACGGCAGAGCAAACTTCCCTTTAAGCCAATGTTAAATATGTATCCTATGTCATATAAACATTTACATTGCATTTTCTGACTTGTGTGACATCTATTGAACAAATTTATTGTTTATAATTATAGTAATACTAGAAAATCACCCGTCATGGTTTGACGTGTGCAAATTGCCTCTTAATTCCAGAGATTTCCCTTCAAATTTGTCGAGAGAAATGTTTAACATTGATTAAAAACAAATAAAATAAACATATGCTTTATGACAGGAAATATTTTTTGTATTTTCATATTATTTAAATATTTCTTTATTCAAAAAACCTCTTGCTAAACAACATTCCGTGTGAAGTAGTTTTCCTTGTCTAATAATTTTCCTTGTACTTCAGATGTCTTTGTGTAAATTTTAACGTGATTGGAAATCCTAGACCTTGAAAGTGCAACATAGAGCTGTCCATGTGAAAAGACAGGCTCATCGAGGTAAATTCAAACATGATCGAAAGTTTGCCCCTGCGATTTGTTGATAGTCATCTTGTAAGCTGGAATTAACGGGAACTGGCGGCGGTTGAGAAAGAATGGTAGATTTACGTCACTGATGTCTAATTTAATTCTTGGCAAGAAAACCACATCGCCACGATTGCATTCAGATACAATTTGGCGTCCAAACTATATCACGCGCATGATATACCACTGACGCAATTTACTACTTTCTATTAAAAAACGGAAATTAATTTGAAATATAGGATTAATATAATTTAAAATCGGGAACTATTGATCATAGCGAGATAAATTTTATATCAAACGATAGAAAATTTTATTTCACTATTTTAGAGCTATCAAATTTGAAATTTGAACGACAATTACTCTTTTAAATTTAAAATTACTGAAATTTAGGTTCTCTAACAATGAAATAATGCTGTTTAACGTCTCGCAGTGCTATGGCGCGAGTTTTATTGTTGGTGACGTCAGAGAGTTACTGGAGGATCTGGGCTATTATATTAGTAATAATTGAAAACATCACATCTAGTTATATTGTACATGGGTACATGTTTAAAATCCAGTGTTAAAATTTTTGCGGTCTCCTAAAGGCCATTTTTAAGTGCTCTCTTTTATCCGGAATTTTCAATTTACCGACGGTCCACTTCGGTTAATCGAGTTTCTACTGTATTCCTAAAATGAAGAGAATCTATCCTCCATTTTTGCCTATGATGAGTCATTCATACTTTGCCTCTTTCCATTCTTTCCACCCAGGTAGCACAACATGTAGCTTGATATTGTACTCAGAAAATAATCATTCAAATATAGCCAAAAGTAAAAAATGAAGGAAATAAAAGCAATCCTAGAGTAATTCGAAGGTAACGAAAAGCAGAAAATAAGTCAAGGAGTCCATTCAAGTTTACTTTTTCAAGGGCTAAGAACTTTTCGAAATGGATTCAAAAGAATGTTTGGGAAATTTTCTGTAAGAAGCAAGCCTTTAAGCTAAACAAAACTTCTCATAGCCCGAACTCCCCAAACACAGATTCCAAGGAGGCAAATCCACAAGACCAAACATCAAACGAAAAAGGAAATTACAACACACAAACATCAAAAACGCTAATAAGATAATCAAAATATTAGCCATCAAGTTTAATTAATAAGCTTTCATAATATAAATTGAAGAACTTAAACCATGATGAAAAATGTCAAATAATAATAGATACCCCACGCAATCGAGATAAAGTTATACGTTAAACACTGCCATCTGTATTCTCAGAAGAGGAAGAGAAATGCAGAAGAAAAGAAACAGGAAAAAAGAAGCTGAGACAGGAATCTCCTTTTTCTAGTAGGGAAAGAAACAAATTCAGACATATTAAGAGAGAAAACAAAACAAATTCAGACAAATTAAGAGAGAAAAAAGATATTGTACAATATTGTTCGATATTATATAATATTATATGATATTGCACAATATTATAAGGTATTGCGCAATATTATACAATATTGCAAATATTGTTCAATATCGTACAATATTGGGCAATATCTTTGTGCTACAGGGGACTAGGACCCGTGGCTGAGTGGTAATGTCTCGGCTTAGTGGCCGGAAGGTTCCAGGCCCCAAACCCGATTCCACTGAAGTTAATCATACATAGTGGCCAAATGTCTTGCCACAATTACAGCGCGGAAGTTTAGAGAGGGCAGGGGTTCCAACTCAGGTGTCGTCCGCGTCATCTGACCTCGACTCAAACTTATGAGGTCCGTCCCAAAATAGTTTCATATTGCGTCAAAATGGGACATTAATATTGTTAAATTAAACTATGCATTCGCTCTTCGCCGAACTCTTTTCTCACATGAATCGATACATCTTCAAAAGAAAATGCACAGAATCACTGACATATGAGAATATATGACAAAATTTCTTCCATTCATAACACTGTGCTAAAATGTTCTTCGTGGTTGTGTCCACAGAGCCACACGGTTGTACCTTTCCTAGTGACGATCGCAGGAAACTAACGTTTAAAGGAAACATTACTTTTTTAGCAAATCGAATGTTAAGGTTGCTAATTTGAATCGATGCGATGGTCAATAGGCTAACTTGGTTACTCTTATGTCTATAGCATTAAGGCAATAATTTACTTTAAGTTACTGCAACAAAGAGTATCTACTGAATATCATTAGGCAAGGTAACTTGGAAGGTACAAACCATCGTTGACAGGTATGCATGTATATACTGGCTCGTGCAGGGGTGAGGAAACATCACGTAACACTGAAGAAGCTAACTCATGATAACAATTACAACTTTAATAAACTTAACAAGATAAAAGTAAAAGTAAAGTAAGTGATAATTGAATTAACATGTCGACAACGGGAACATAAAGCAAGTGTAAGAGTGAGAGAAAGAGATGACAGATGATGCTTGAATAGATGCGGTTTGAATAGATGCGGTGGTCAATAGGGTAACTTGGTTATCATTATGTCTATAGCGCCAGGGCCAGAATTTACTTTAAGTTATTCTAGTTACTGCAACAAAGAGAGTAGCTACTGCATCGCTTTAGGCAAGGTAACTTTGAAGGTACAATGTGAACTGGCTCGTTGCCAGTGTGAGAAACTTCACGCAACACTGAAGAAGCTAACTCATGATAACAATTATAACTTTAATAAACTTAACAAGATAAAAGTAAAAGTAAAGTAAATGATAATTGAATTAACAGGAACATCAAGCAAGTGTAAGAGTGAGAGCAAGAGATGACAGATGATGCTTGAGCCTTTATAGTACTCAGCTCTCCACTACGCATGAGCAACGTAGACAGCGCACGCAGGACGAAGCTGTTGCCACACTTTAATATGCCATTGTAGTCTTGTTCTGAACCAGACGCATAGAGGCAGATGGATAGTTCAACCTTTATGTAGGAATGCATACAAAATTCTTATTGAGATACATATAAAGGATGATAAACAAAGATTAAAAATCGAGTAGAAACATGCAAAATTGTCAGATTTTGTAACGAAATTTATGCTACCTCTGTCAAAATTAAATTAAATTACCTCTTTCACGTGGAGAATTTTTGAACTGCCATAGGCATGTAAAATGGTAGGTAACATTTTAAAGATTCAATAATAATTGGTAAAAAGCGTGATGCCAAAAGTAATGAAAAATTCATTAGGTCGCCACATGGATTGGGGACAGTAGCGGACTGGGTCTGAAAATAGTGGTTGCCAGGAGTCAATGGAGGCCCACTCACATGTATAGTGTCACCCTATAATATATTTTAATTTTGTTTATTATACATACAATAAATTAAAATTATTACTTAACATAGTGTATTCCTAATCTAAAAAATTGTTATGTATTTATTACTAAGTATACATGCATTATACATATTATTGACAGTGAGAAATACCATATATAAATACAAATTTATGATTGAGTTTTGAAATAATTTTAGTGGGAATATAGCATAATGAATATTTGGAACTATACTGTCTATACTGTTATTTTGAGAACTTTTTAATCACTCTAAAAATAATGTGCGAGGGAGCACAGGACATTTGCTCTCTAGAAAAGGATTTTTCTTTCTCTCTCTCTCTCTCTCTCTCACACACACACACACACATATCTTGGGGGCCCATATTGACTTATGTGCAAGGGGTCCTACTTGCCATCGGGCAAGCTGGCAACCTGGCCAGACCGCCATATGAATTGGGGAATCTTTAAAAGAACATTTTTCAAGTACATTTCCAGCAGCAATTGATAGTGAATCTTTAATTCCTTTGCACCAGAAATCGTGAAGATTCATATCGTGGGTATGGGCAAATGGAGGAGGAAAATATAAGTCGTGCCATTTCAGAAAGCAATAGAAACAAAGATTTACAGTAGAAGACAGAACAAAAAAATTAAATTCGAGGCAGCATTGTAGCTTTGGACAAAAATATACAGAGCCTAAGGAAAAATTTTGGATACAAAACGAATTTAAATGTAAATAAGGCATAAAAATAATAATACTACAGATAAAATTAAGATAAAAAACAGAAGACAAAAAATAAAGGTCTAAACTTTAATAATGCAGGGAATGAAAGAAAACTAATATATAATCAGAACAATTACTAAATACAAAATGATAGCTAAATTGGGTGATATCAAATTGAAAAAAATCCATCCATGTCAAATCTGATGGTTTGGTTTGATTTATAGGGTTTACTGGTGCAAGAGCCATGTTTGGCTATGCTGCACCAAACGGATGGTGGATAAACAGGGACACGGTGTCATATAAAAAATGTGCTTAAAGTGCTAAAAAATATGTCTCTTTCGCACGATATAAAAGTAATTGGAATCACGGTAAACTGGAAGGAAGTTAAGATCCCTGGGTACCTCGGATTGGGACACCCGTACTCACCTAAAGAAGGTGAGCTCCTGAGGGGGTCAAATGTGATGACAGTGGTAGACAAGGAACAGGTCAAACCCGTCCAATGCAAAGAGAACCGTAAAATGCAATGTGATAATTGGTGACATTTCTGCTGGTGTAAACTGACACGTCATATCGCTGAAGCCACGTTCTTATGCCAGCTGCTGTAGGAAAATCGGAAGGAAGTAGAAGTCCGACATCTTGTTGAAAGATGACGTACGCCCCCAGTCAACTAAATGGATAAAATGTACGGTCCTTTTAAGTAACTGTGTATCATGCAAGATCCTATGCATACCAAGAAAATGTTCTTTTGCAGGTTGCTCATATTGATTACCATGCGCTGAAAGTTGGTATACATATCCAAACGTGCATACCTATAATTATCATTTACCGCCACATCATCTCTCTCCACCGCTTCATTTTCCTTTACATAATCGGCTAGAAAATCTGCTTACTTCAAAGACATTTACTTGTATTTATATTTTTACCAGTTATATTACAATCACCCGATAATTGAATAAATACTTAACTTAAAAGACATTAGCAAAACATTATAGATATTACACAATTATTCATATTTGATCTGAATTTTTCTTTACACTGTTCAAAATTTTGTTGCCTTAAATACAAATTAAAAATCGGAAAAATTAATAAAAATCTGTTTTTCTATTTAACTGGAATTCACTATGTTTTATGCGTCATGAATCTCTTTACTTTATGCGTATAACTTTCTTCTGAAATGTATGCACGCAAAGGAAGAGTAAAAAAAATAATAATATTTTGTGAAAGAACTCAAAACTACGAACAGGAAACGTAGAAAATACTCAAACGGCTTGCAGTTAATCAGAGAATAGAAAAAACGATGTGTTTCCATGACGATAAAAATTCTATTTTCTGGATGAATGCAAAAATATTTTTTAAAGAAAAATGTGAAGAAAGAAAATGGAGCTATTAGTCATGGCCAAGAAGTGCGTTACGTAGGCAATGGATAAGTTTAACGATTTGATTTCTCAGAGAATTCTTTCGAAACATAAATGCATTATTTTGGTAAACTTCTAGTTATTCTGTCTATCGATTCTGCTCACTTTCTTAGATATATTACTAACATTATTAATATAAAAACACAGTAATGGCTCAGAATAAATTTTCATGCGATAGAAAAACTCTTTCTTCTGACAAACAATGCATTTTCTAAACTATCTATTGTTCGTCTTATAATAAAAATAATACTACTGAAATTTTCAAAAGCATATTTTTCTGAAATGCATGTTGGTATAAATAAAGTATATGCGGATTTCTAAGATATTTATGAATCGAATTTGACTAGCTTTCGAATATGGTTCATATTTATACGGAAAGTTCGTTTTCCCTGAAATATCATTACCTAGTTTTATGAAAGTTATAAATTTCTGGCAGAGTTATAATGGCATGCACTGGTATCAGGACAGTAAATATATATTTCGTATCTAAAATATATTGACGTTCAAATCACTTTTTGAATCCATTCCACGTCTGAAGTGATTTTGCTATGCACCCCTTCAACAAAAATTTTATTTTGTTGAAAATTATGCATAAAATCTGATAAATTGTGCAATTCTTTTTATATAAAAAATTATTCATTTTTTTATTATAAGCATATTTTTTGTTTTGCGTTCTGAACTTATCGAAATGCCACAGTTTATTATTGATATGCAGTAAGGTAGATCCATGTCCTGAATAGAGAAATGGTACATATTCTTTCAAGATTATACATTTATACGACCTTTATTTTACCTTGATAATATTACGTAAAATGCGTTATTACTATAAGGTTACATTTGACTACATTGCAAAACTTCGAAGTGCATGTTCTCTTTCGATTTCGACTCAAAATCTTGCGAGGTAAATAGGAATGTTTTTAATCTCTCGCAAACATAGAAAATTAAATTCATTCACAAAAACTTTAAACTTTCTTTTTCGATAATTCTACTGAATTTTTATATTATATAAAGACTGACTGAAAAATTTTCACTTTTCTGTTCCGAATCTGGTATTAATTTCAATATTTTTTTTAGAATTTCTGAAAACAATCTTGCTTAATTAAAAGCAATACTGTATATGAACGGCTTGGTTTTAAAAGGGGACTTCTGTAGTCTTGACCAAAATTATATTTTCATTCCCGTTTTCAATTTTATGAAGGTCGATACATAATTTGGCGAAAACACGGGACTTCTGACATTCACAAACACGTTGTAGTAAAGCATCAAAGTTTCTGTATGATGTTTGAAGGAGTCTTCTCAGCAGATTTCTTTTAACATCAATTTTGCAGTTCTTCGCTAAACGTCAGAAGTCCCCTTTAAAAATCAAATGATTCACATGCTAAACAATAATTTAGGGATTAAAAATAAATAGTTCATGAATTGTATGAAGTTATCGTGAATCGGAATTAACTTATTTCACACAGCTTACTCTCAGAAAATACTACAAAAAAGAAAATATACTTCCTTATACAAGAAAATATCATTTATATCACAGGATTTCCTTTACGAAGGGGAGTAATTCTGCTAGATTTCCTCACTTTTAGGTGATTCCGTGCATTTGTGTCTGAAGATGCATCGATTCGTGTGGGAAAAAGTGAGGTGCCGCGCAGTGTAAGGAATGGAAAGACGCAACATATGAATTAATCATCGCAAGAAAAAATTGTGAGGAAGTCCACCGTTTCGTGGAAAAAAGGAGTTTTTCTTCCATTTTCCAATCCACGAAATACTCATTTCGAAATCTTCAAAGCGATTTGGAGATAACAATTGGATTTAGGGGGGGTTCATCTCGCAGTAGAGAAGAAGACAGGAGGGGTTGTCTATACAATGGATAAGATATAAACAATAGAAAATTAAAAAACAATAAAAAGAATGTAAGAAACAATGAAAGAATAATGAATTGTAAAATTAATAATAATAATTGTTGATAATAATTATTATACTAATAAAATTAATAATAATAATTGTTGATAATAATTATTATAATAATAAAATTAATAATAATAATTGAAACAAAAAATAATAAAAAATTGTGACGGAGTCGACCGTTTCGAGGAAAATAGCAGTTTTTCTTCCATTTTCCAATCCACGAAATACTCATTTCTAAATCTTCAAAGCGATTTGGAGATAACAATTGTGATTAGGGGGGGTTCATCTCACAGTAGAGAAGAAGACAGGAAGGGGTTGTGTATACATTGGATAAGATATAAACAATAGAAAATTAAAAAACAATAAAAAAGAATGTAAGAAACAATAAAAGAATATAAAAACAATAAAAAAATAATGTAGAAAATTATATATAAGGAACAGAAGAAGTAATCAATAATGATAACAATACACCTTTTTGTCGGGCCCAAATCAGCAGCTTCCAGCGATTGCATCAACTACATTTTACAACAATTCACCAACCAATCACTAAAGAATTAAACAACAAAAATTCTCCAATAATAAAGTAGTTAAAACACATAAAAGAAAAAAAATTAGAAAATAAAAGAAAATACAATCAAAATAGGAAAAAATGGAAGAGAACTCAAATGGCAAACTTTTTTAAAGAGAGTTCTTCCATTTTTTCCATCTTGATTGTATTTTCTTTTATTTTCTAATTTTTTTCTTTTATGTGTTTTAACTATTTTATTATTGGAGAATTTTTGTTGTTTAATTCTTTAGTGATTGGTTGGTTAATTGTTGTAAAATGTAGTTGATGCAATCACTGGAAGTTACTGAGTTGAGAGCGCAAAAAGGTGTATTGTTATCATTATTGATTACTTCTTCTGTTTCTAGAATATATTTTTTCTAGTTTTTCTTTTTTAATGTTTATTAATTTTCTATTGTTTGTATTGTATTTATTAGAATTTGCTGCATATTCGCCATTCTGTATAATATAAAGAGTTTTTATTAATTCGTAATTTTAATAAAAATTTCTTTTGTAAAATTTTATTAATTGTAACTGACTAAGATATCTGTTAGTATGTTTGTGTGAATTATTCCGAAGACTTTTAGACTTCTATCTTTGGTTGATTCGTCAGATTTTAAGGAGCAAAAGGAAATTTAATTTAGTATCTTGATATTATATGAAATGGAATTCAGTGATTTAGACGTTGAAAAGCAGTTTTCCACTTCTTAATATCTAACTCTCAGAGTGTCAAAAGAATATAACTCACGTCGCTCTTCGTATAATTATATTGGATTTCGTCACTCCTCAATTTCAATGAATTACGGTTTCCTGCAATAAACTGCAACAAAATACATTTTCTTATTTGCTTTCATTAATTATCTTAACTTCCAGGCATTATTTTACTATTAACAGAAAGTTTGATTTTTAATATTGGTTTAATAAATTAGTTCTATCAATATATTTGTCTTTCAATTTTTCCTTATCATGCCCAATCTCAGAGATGCCTGACTGCTACATACAGTGCACTCCCGATTATCCGGGTTAATCACCGGGAGGGGTAGCACGGACAATACAAAAACACGGATAATCCGAAAACTCCTTTTTATTAAAGAAAAAAATCAACATCAGTACCAAAATATAAAAATTACTTACATTTGCAAGCTGTATAACATCAAACGCGGAATTTTCCTTCTAACATTTACTGCTTTAAAAAATCTGTAATGCGTCTTTGTTTCTGCTGTTTGTTCACTTCTTGTCGTATATCGACACATATTTTACGATCCGCAGTAATGTCACCGTAATCAAATTCTCTTTGTCCATATAATCTAACAAAGTTTCCACAGTTTGTAGAGCAGCAGAATGAGAAATTGTATTTCCCTCATTCAGTACATCTTCTACATCAGTACTAGCTGATTCTCCATTAACAAGTTTTTGAAGGATTTCTAATTTTTGTTTCACATTTAAAACATTTCGTTTTCGTTTCACACCACTCATTTTTACCAGTAAAAAATCTCACGCTACTAACTGACAATAAACAAAACGCAAAAACTAAAGGAACCCGTGCGAAAGTGAAAGAAGAAGAAGTTAAAAAATGCTGTGTCAGGAAGAAGCGTGTTCGTACGAGAATGAACCGGCAGGAAGTGTATGATTCATTTCTCGGGAAATTAGGGGTTGAACCGGTCGAGATTGTACGCGGAGGAAGAAAAAAAATATTCTTTAGCCTCCGCCGTCATGGCTCACTAGTTTCATGGAATGAATCTCTCGATCGAACATTAAAATCGATTTTACATGCATGATAAGCGTGAAAATGTTTCTCTTTAAAATTTTTTGTGAGTCCGGAATGAGCACGGATAATCCACACACCGGATAATCCGCGCACGGATAATAGAGAGTATACTGTATTATTAGTCATTAGAACTGAAACTACTGCACTGAAATAGTTCTTGAAACTGTGTTATCCTTTCATGACTCTATTCAGATAAGTAAGTGCTTTGTGTGCTCATGTCCATAAAGAAAAAATAATTATATGAAAAGTAAGCATACTTGTTTAATCTCTATTTATCAAATTTTACCTGAGGTGTTTCTCTTAGATGTAAATTGCACGTTTTCTCGTTTTTTAGCAACACCAACTAACTATATAGAAATAAAAATTAAATTTAGATGTTCTCTTTTCAGAAATACCGTGGTTATGGCAATTCTCATTCCTTATTTAGTTTTGAAAAATGTGATCAATAAACTTTAAATAAAATATTAATTCTTTTGTTACCTGAGTGCCTCACTACAAATCCAACATTTTTATAATCTATGATATCTCTAAGCATATTATAAAAATGAAATATGCATCAGTCATGATAAGTCAGAAGTCTATAAGCAATTATAATTTTGTGGAAAAAATAGAAATGAGTCCATCGACTTCTCCTGGTTATTTAACTGAAAGAAAAGGTAACTGAAACTCTAAAATCATAAACACAAACGCTTATTTAGTTTTGAAAAATGTGATAAATAAACTTTAAATAAAATATTAATTCTTTTGCTACCTGAGTTCCTAACTACAAATCCAAATTTTTTATAATCTATGAAATCTATAAGCATAATATAAAAATGAAATATACATCAGTCATGATAAGTCAGAAGTCTATAAGCAATCCTAATTTTGTGAAAAAAATAGAAATTAGTTCATCTACTCCTCCTGGTTATTCAACTGAAAGAAAAGGTGACTGAAATTCTAAAACCACAAACACAAACAACCATTCCAAGAATCTCATAAACTGTCTTTGGGGTCACCTTGACTCTGGCCCCCACAATCTGAGAATTGCAAGGTATTGGATAGAGGTGCCCACATTATGGAAGAATTAGTGATAGGACAGATAATTACTCAATTCACCCCTTATCGAACCCTCCACCAATGCGATGCTCGAAAAGGAAATAAAAGAATTATCGTACTTGTACGCCAATCGTTTCCTCTCCTAACTGCACATGCATCGAGGAGAAAGAGAGAAGAGTGTGTTAATATTGCAAGTATAATCTCTATGTTAATCCTCTTAGTTTTTGATTCTCAATAAAACCTAGGCGTGATAAATCTACAACCAGTACGAACTTTTGTGAAAGTACAGTGATCTCTCACTTATGTGTGGGCGCAGGGGACAGCGAAAAAAACGCGCATAAGTGAAAAACCACAAAAGGTAGTTTAAGAGTGAAACATCAAGACAGTGTGCATGTATTGTTAATTAATACTTTGTATATACTAATGAAAAATGTAAATAAGATGTTTAAAAATGCAAATACGTGTATAACTTCCGTTAATTATTTTTTTAAGAACACAAAGAAAATGGAAATGCTCCCGATTTTTTAAATCCGCTTTCATTATCTATTCTGGGACATTAAAATACTCCGCCAAAAATTTTTTCCAGGTGCAAGGATTTTCTTCGAATTTTTTAATAACATCCATTTTTAAAAAGCGACAATTTCGTTCTTTTTGCAATTTTAAAACGTAACCATCTAACCATAACCAAAACTCCAAAGATGGTTCTTTCTTTAGCGATCAATGTCTCGTGGTACATAAAATACTAACCTCTCTAATTGGCTGCTATATAAATGCGACCTTCACTGACGTCAATCACAAGAACCCCTCGCACACCCCTGTGTATAAGTTAGAGGAACGTGTTCCTGGAATCTGAAGAATAGAGGAAGGGCGAGGGAATGCATTCCTAGAAGCAGAACGAAAAGGGTTTTTGTTCTGCTGAAGAAAAAAACTTTTTGAGCTAAGAAAATTTTTGGGACGCGAATAAGTGACAGGTGCTGTTTTAGTGCGGCGCATAAATGAATAAGATTTATCATTGTTGTCCTATATCCCTGGCCGGACCGCGGAAAAAACGCGCACAAGTGAAAAACGCGCATAAAAGAGAGCGCGTACAAGTGAGAGATCACTGTAGCTGTGATTTTAGGCCAGAAACTTTCTTCTCATATAAATTTCCCTGGCATTCGAAACGATAACAGAAATTTGTTGCTTAACTCCTTCATATCCCAAACACAGAATATTTGACAAGCCATCGAGAAAGTTTCTATCGTGTCGCCTCGACTCGAGAGTCCATAATTCGCGAGTTGTCACGAAATCGGATTGTGGATGCCCGCATTAGAGAGGGATTAGTGGTCTGACTAATTACTTACCCCTGGTTAAACTCTCCACCAGTGTGATTCTGGAAGATGAAATAAAAAGAATCGTAGAGTTTATACGCAGATTCAACTCGCTCGTCTCGAAACGGCACATGCATCCAGAAGAATGATAGGAACGTGGCTCAGTATTGTATGTATAATCCCTAAGAGGGAGTTAATCCTCTTAGTCTTGGATTCTCAATAAAACCTTCCTCTAATTATACCAACGCAAAAGCTGGTTTGTTGGGACGAAAGGGGATTTTGGAAATGGACTTGTAGTTTAGGAAGGCGTCTGTGCAGATTAACTGCTCAGATGTGCCACTGCTTAGAATGGATCGTAAATGTAATATTTTTGAGTCAAAGGGAATCAAAAGCATTCTTTTCATCTTGTCTTTAAAAATGATCCCCAAATTACTAAACAGTTTTAAGACATTTCAATTATGTCTTTTTGAATTTTCAACTGTCCATAACGGATGAGCTAGAAACTCGAAAACCAGCTATTAATTTTTAGGAGTGTTTAGTTTCTTTTTTGATTAATGAAACATTTTCTTGAGATAATACGGAAGGTGTTTCAGAAAATATCTGTGATAGATCATTATACGTAATTTAGAAAATAAAATTTCATTATAGTGATCTTAATATATTTAACCCTCTGGCTGCTAAGAGTTCCAAAATCTGAGTAGAATAATATACGGAGGTGTGCTTACTAATTGATCTGTGGAATGGATTCGTCCGCCCCGTTCCCTCTTTCCTCCTCACTGCGGGTGGTGGGAGATATGAATGGCAGGCCTTTCTTCTCTTATTTCTCCCTTTAGGGTCCCTTTAATGACCACTCGCCCAACTGTCTTCTCACCCTTTCGGAACAGCAAACGGCCGAAATCCGCCCCACTAGTATAGAAGTTGTATGGCCGGTTACGGCCGGCTTAGGAGTCAGAGTGTTAATAATAATTTGTGTAGTTGGGGATTTTAAATTCTATTTGTTGGTAAATCTAGGACGTTAAAAATACGTAAAAACTGAAATAAAAAAAGTTTGAAGAATTTTCTTTAGAGGAAGATGGCAAAAACGTGTCCATATAAATGTGATTATTTTTTTTCCAAATTTGCATCAGACATTGTTTTGGTTTCTATACAGGATTTATTTACTTACCTACTTTTCATTTATTAAGATTTCTTTTTGTACTGCCTATATACATGAAAAAATTAGCCGATATTAAGGTTCAGTATCTGTTAATAAAAATTTAAATTTCATCACTGTAAAATAAATAATTTATTCTATGTAAATCTTTATTTATATAGCGAAACACTATTTGTATCGGCATAAAAATTGAATTATATATATATATCAATCCTCGATCGTACGATTTAAAGTTATTAGTTGTATTTGAAACCACACAAAATAAGCTCCTTTATATGAAACTGAACCGTAGATAGCTATAGCTATAGTTAACAGCTATCCTTTTCTCCGATTACCTTAAAAATTAGACTAAAAACAGAATTATTCATTTATCAACTATATGCAAAACTTGGTGTTCAGGGTATACCGATTAATTATTTTGCAAATATTTATTTATCATTTTGTGAACTGTGCATTTCAAAGCATAAGAGTCATTCTAAATGAAAGATATAAAAACATTTAACATTACATTTATGCTGACTTAATAATATTCAAAAACTGAGTATATAAAATATGTAATATCCTAGCATTGTCTCTGATATATTCCAAATTTTTTTCTGTGATTTCGCTTGAATTTATTTAACTCTATATGATTGATATGTCACTGAAAACTTAATACGACAACAAAGGCTATAATCCATATTTCAGAGAATTACTAAAATAGTTTTGATATTTTGGAGAGAAGCAGTCTTTGAGATTGCATTGATATCTATTTTAAAACTAATAATAAAATTCCTTGTAGAAGTCCAGCAAATAAATCGTCTTAAGAGGATTAGATGTCTGGAGGTACCTTGTTGAAATTTTACGGAGAACAGAGTCAAACATTTCAATTTTTCAATATCCTTAAATAAGGAATTTTGAAATTTGATTCAGGAATTTTATTAAGCAATAGGAAAAATCAAAAATTTATATTTCATGTTATATGTTCAAAACGAATAAGATTTTTTATAACCGAAACAAATACTTAGTGTTTGAAGCGAATGGTATTTAATAATAAATGGAATAAATTCTTTTTAATATATACGCAGAAAGTCTATGTTTTACAAATATGTTCTAAACATTAAGCTACAAGTCATTCAAACACAGGATAATATTACTTGAAAAGTGAATAATTTGAATACCCCCAAATATGAAACAATGATTCATTTGCAAAGTTTTGCACATTTAATGAAATGTAAATATGAGAGTACAAGATATAAGGTATAATCGAATGGGAAAATCATGAAATGCTACTGGAACATAAAGAACGACTAACAACAAGAATGAAGTCTTGATGCGAAGTTCTGAAGGATATAAAATATAAGGAATTCTGAAGGATATAAAATATAATAACGATTAGGCTAAAATTAATAGTGCAAGGTATTTTTTTAACTATCACTACTAAGGCCATCTGCAGCTCGATCTATCAGCTAAAGTGCAACCAAATTTGGTAGGAAGTCTAATGACTACATGGGGAAAAAGATTCTGTGGAAAAAAATTAGTTCCCAAACTCGCCGATAGCGAAAAATGTGGCGTTTTTTTTCTCTACACAACTGAGAATTAGACAAATGAATAACAAAGAAGAAATTTCAGTGCAATATCTCTTTAATACAGACAAAGAACTGCCCTAAATGGTTACAG
This sequence comes from Araneus ventricosus, assembly GCA_013235015.1. NCBI lineage: Eukaryota > Metazoa > Arthropoda > Arachnida > Araneae > Araneidae > Araneus > Araneus ventricosus. Next base: position 40,070 of record BGPR01011469.1, read on the forward strand.
AGATGAAATTATAGTGCACCATAACACCAAATCTCTCAATGTAAGATTTGGTATTATGGTGCATAATCTCGTGGTCAACACATTGCATCGTGTACAAAACATTCTCGATGGCTTTAAGTGACATGCTCAGCATAGACCGTAATATGTTGTCCTTTAACCCCTTCGGCCCTCCATTATGTAAAGGACAGATAAAAAATCAGTGAGTGGTTAAATATGCTATATAATTTTTGTCAATTAGCAAACTAATTAAAAAATGTTCTAATAATAGGACATCATATGGTTTATACCATTAAATCTCACGTCATTGCAAGGTCTGACAGATTTAGCTTTTTCTTTGGAGGTGGTACAGCAGGGCTATTACCTGATGGACGTTCGGGTTTGGTAGGTGCTCCTGACTGATTTGAAAATGAGAGAGCTTCTGCTGTTTGAAATGTGAAGTCCAATAAATATATTGAGTTTTTCTGAGGAATTCCAGAACAATTTGCATCTCTTTTGTACCATGACCAAGGATTTTTTATAGCCATATTGAAATAATGAAAGATGATGATGCAGAGGGTTCATTTTTTGTTCCTTATCACCTTTTGGTACAATGACATTAATAAGTCATATTTGTCCACTTCCCAAATACTTTTATTGTAAAACTTTACTATTTCGGGTCTGTAAACTTCAAGAAAAGTGGCATCTTTTTTGCTCCATCTTTTAACTACCATTTCACTACATCGATTTTACCAGCTTCTGTAACACATTTATCTGAATTACCTCGTCCCTCCGTTTTCAATTTTGCATCAATTTCAGTGGTTAATAATTGAATAATAACTATAAAATATTCAAAATTTACATACAACAATGCGTGTTTAGAAGAAATACCGTTAACTGTAATTCAAAGTAAAAGTTTTGTACTATAGACACCTGGGTTTCTAGTAATAGAACAAGCATAAAAATTCACGTTGTTTGCTCTAAGCCCTCATGTCCTATTAGTAGAACAAACGTTTGATTCTCATTTGTAGAGAAATTTCTCATTATTTTTATGTTAAAAGCACTGAATTAAGAAGAAATAGTATGATTTATACTACGGAATTTTTCAAAAATCAGAGGATTAAGTATAATAATGTTTTTGAGGACTCAAAAAACATGCGTTTTGACTACAGATGGTCAGAAGCCCAATATTTTCTGTGTTACGACTACTCTGCCAATTATTGAGCAGAAATAAAAGCATCTTGCTATTCTTGAATGCATAATTAGCAAGTTTTGAAGTTTAAATTCTTAAAATTGTGGAATCTAGAGTAATATAAAATGTGTCCTAATACTAGGACGCCAGGTCCGAAGGGGTTAAGTTCTTCAACGTCGGGGCCCCACCACGATTGATCTTCGACTTTTACTAACCCCACAGGAAAAAGTCGCAGGAGGTTAAATCTCGGAAGAAAGGACATGGAGAATGTTGTGTACAGGATACAATGTTTGGTCGACGAGAAGGTGGTCACATTGAAGGATCATCACATGCCCTCGCCGAGGAAGTAATTTTATTGAATAAAGTGTTATGGTGCACTGTAATTACATCTCTGTAAACCTTTGGAGCAGTTTATTTGCCGTATTAAAAAAATAGATTTTGCACTAAAATTTCTTCTTTGTTATTCATTTGTCTGATTTTCAGTTGTGTAGACTACAACAGGGCGACACTTCCCCTTATCGGCGATTTGTGGAACTAATTTTTTTCCACAGAATCCTTTTTCACATGTTGTCATTAGTCCCTCTACCAAATTTGGTGGCATTTCAATTGATAGATAGAGCTACAGAGAGATCTGAGTAGGGTCAGTTTAAAAAAAACACCCTCTACTATAGACGATATTCAGGTGTAAGTACAATGTGTCATAATTAAATTTCCTTATTCAGATCTGTCGACAGTCGAAATCATTCTTTGGAAAAGAGTGAAACTGTGTGTAAGTCTTAATATACGGATGGAAATAACATAAAGGTAATAAAATAAATACAATTAGTTTCAAATATGTTCAAGAGAGGGAGCGGTACTGGAAAAGCCCGTAGTGCACAAACATGTTTTTATCGTTACACGTTCTCAGAATTTGTTACAGAAGCTATAGATATTCACGGAAAATTTGTTTTGAATGTACCACCCAACAACAATGGCCTTCAGCTTTGTTAGTTAAGCTTATTTTATCAAACCGTTAGTTGAAAACCAGCTGCTCCTCTGAAAGTTTGATCTCTGAACAGGTCTAGTCAGAGCTAAAGGACTCCCAAAAATGATACTGAAATTTTAAGAAACAGGATAGTTTCTGTTGAGACTGGGCATAAGTCTGTTTCCACAGAGATAGTTTCAGTAGAGGAGAACAGAGCTTCAAACTTTTATTCCAACACCAGTGTCCACAACAAATTCTCCTCGAATGTTTGTGTGTTTATAAAAGCTACTTCACAACGAGAAAAAAACGCCATCTCTTGCCCCCATACCCGTGACCAGACCGGTCACTGAACGGTTTGATGGGCAAGACACGGGAATTTTATTTCAGATAAAAAGAAAAGCAAAATAAAAAAGCAAACAAAAATATATTTACACTATTTAAACAGCACAGATATTTACACTAATTATGTCACATTAGTGTTCTTTTCTCTAGATGTTGTTTTACTTTTTTTTGCAGGGGGGGAGGTCTGGTCATTTGGAGCTTGTTTGTTGAGCTCTCTGGGAAGTTGAGGGCCAGGGATGCCGGAAGAGATCTCTGTTTTCACAGATGAATTTCACTATCCTATGAATTTTATGCCTGGAGGCGAGCTTATTGGGCGACTCTTTTCAGCCATTATTGTTCGAAGTTTGTCGCTGGCTTCCTCATATGCCAAGGCACTGTAAAGGAACACTCCGTGACATAGTGAAGTGCCGTGCCAGTTCCATCACAACTGCATTGATCGCTGTCAGACAGGTGAAAAATTTTGAGGTAGGCAGGGAAAGGGCCATGTTGAGACAAGAAGATAACATCCTCTTTAATCCAGTTAGTGGGACGGAAACTAACTGAGGGCATGATGTTATAGATTTTCCTGCCTGTATCGCCAATGTTCAAGGAAGTTTGCCACTCCTCAAGCATGCTCTACCAGAGGAGGCGTTTTATGTGCGGTTTAGGTAGCTTAGCAAGTGTAGCGACTTTCCCAACACCAATGACCATGGTGACAAAGTGTGTCATCATGTTACCCATTTATGCCACTTTTAAAATCAAATACTATGAGGATGCAAACAAACACCATGCGCCGGGTGCCAAAAAAAAAATCGAAAAAATATTTTTTTAAACATTTTTTTTATATAAAAATTAAAGATTTTTAAAATATAGTAAAATATCAAAAAATAGAAATCACTTTCTAATTCCTTGCTTAACCTCAAAAATAAATCAAAGGAAAGATAAAGAAAAATTCAAAATAACTTCAATTTTGACTTCAAAATCTGGCGAACAGGTGGTATATGCCTATTGAAAATTGTTTTGGAATTTTGGAATACCTATTGACATCATTGATAAAGCAAAACAGAAACAACAGAATGAATTCAGTTAAGTCGCGGAAGTGAAATGTAACTGTCCTATGAATAGGACGCTCGGCGTTAACGGGTTAAATCATTCACAAGATTTCACAATTTTGTGATGAATAGTTACATCTGTAGATGCTGCTCTCAATAGGGGAACTTCAATCATGGACAACCAATATTTCAATCTTCGATCCTCCAGTTCTATCTGAACAAAGAAAAAAAACTAGTTATATTAAAACAATTTTATCTGTGAAGTTAGCAGTTCAAATTATCCTCCAATAATAGAGAAATTTTATGAAAAGGTATTTCTCTTCATATGATGTAATCTTTACTATTAGATCGAACTATTTGAATATGTGTGTATACCAGTGTTATACCAGAAACTCACCTTCATACATTTTATGAACTTCTAAAAGCGGACCAAACTTTAGAGAAATTCGTGTCTTTCAAACTAAAATATTTCAAACTTGGCTTGAGTTTTTCAACAAAAAATAACAGTCTCATGGCTAATTAAAAAGTGAAACTGTCAGAAATAACAGTTTATTTTCTGTCTAATAAACACCGCATTTCATTAACTCCAGTCACAAAGTTTTCCTAAAGAATTCAACTTTGCTTAATTGCAGGATTTCGTGTTGTCTAATTTAGGATTCAGTACCAAATAAGAGTGTCGTGTCTTAAAAATTTCTTTTGATTATACTTCTTAATGTGCAAAATGTTTTTTAACCAAATTTTTGTGCAGAGTGCCTGGGGAACTTTTCTCATTAAACCGTAAAGGTTGAAAAAACTGTAAAAACTACCTGTATTTTCTTTCCTCTTAAATATTTGCAGATCATACTTTCAATTTTATGGCAGCTAGAACTTATAGAAAGTTGATGTACTTCAAAACTATTTATGACAAATTGTAGTTCATCAGCTTTAAACTTTAAACGTTACTTAACTACCATTTTTAAAGTAATTAAGTGAGATATTCTGAAAAGAAACAGGGGATGCGCCTTTTCTTATTTGAAACCAAATTTCGTATTTTAACCACCATCGGTCGCAATATTCGCACTAGAGACTTCGGGAGCAATACGCCTGACAAACCAGAGAAACAATCTCGTGATAAATATTGTTAATACTCATAAATTTATTTATTTAATTAATTTATTAATATGAATAATATTTATTAATATTATTAATTAATTTATTAATATTATTAATTAATTTATTAATATTATTAACTAATTTATTAATATTATTAACTAATTTATTGATATTATTAATCATTTTATTACTATTAATTAATTTATGAATACATTTAATTAATTATTTAATTTAATTTATTAATTTATACAATTTATTAAATTATTTAATTAACTAATATTAATCTTCGTGGGCAGGCTTGAAAGAAAAAAAATGAGGATATGTTTGTGAAAAAGTCATCATGAAGCGAAGACTCAAGAATTATCTTCTTCTTCACTTTCGGAACGTAGGACACCGAAGTTTTCCCATCACTTAAACCAAAAATATAGTGTTGTATTTCTTCTTTCCTTTGATCGAGACAATTTTTGGGGTCAACCGATTTTTTACAATAATAAATTTTACATAATAAAGTCATGAAATGAGCAAAATAAACAACCGTGATAAAAAAAAAAATCGGATATTACAAACAATCACATGTGTGATGATTTCGGGCGGAATGTGCCTATGAGATCAATATGGCGATATCTGCACTCCACGTTTCGGGCAAGTCCATTGGATAGGTGTGTTCAAACATGAGGTAAAGAAAGTAGACTAGGAGGGACAGACTTCTACCCTGTCTGGAAGTGGAAGAGGGCGATAACGTCCGAGTTGTGTCTATCAGGTCGGTTGCGTCTGACGCAGGATTAATTATATAACATGAGTGATTTTTTCAAAGAAAAATAAGCTTATTTCTTTCTTTCTATCCTCAAAGAAGCTTTACACATTTAACACAGAAAACTGCAGAAAGTGTAGGAAATTTGAATGGAAGAGAGTCCTACCGATACCATTTTAACACACTGTTCTGCAAATTTTTGGGGTTTTAATACTTTGTTTCAAATTACTGACTTAGAGTTTTGAGATTTTGTATATATATACATTAGAATATAACTATATCAAAGGTCTTTGTAAACTTTATCAAATATTTTATAACATATTTAAAAAATAAATATTCTAATTTAAAAAATTAAATATTTAAGATTCTCCAAGTGTCAAACTTTCCAACCTTAATTTTTGATTATTATCCCTCTAAGAGACGTTTGGAACAAAACTCTGCCTAATTTTTAACATTCATTAAATAATTAATTTTTAAGAAATATTTTTATAAACGGCTACTCAATTTTCATCGTAATTTTGTGTTTTTCATAACTAAAATTGGCTTTCAGCTATCTGATTATAGTCATAACTTGAAATGTACACGTAGAGCTATGTCGATGTTTTTCAGAAGTAATTATCATAAGTTTATAAAATTTCCTGAACAATTGAGTCGCTTGGAGCATTTCAAAGACATTGTAATATGAAAAAATACCATTTTCAAAAAAAGGACATTTAAAATATGTTTACTCCTATGACCCTATAAGTTGTCCATATTATTTAATAATATACAGTGTGTTTCAAAAATATGTAGTCATAATGAAAGGGTAGGTTAGTCATACAAAAACAAGCATGCAATGGATCAAGGAGTCGGAAATGCGAAGGGGATTCCCTACAACGTGTTCTATGTAAGTGAATTAAGTAAAATAAAAGGGTACACCAGAAGAAATGTATAATACAGATTAAATGGCATCGAAATTTACAATAGCACAACAACCCAGTTGCATGAATAAGAACATTGCATGTCGTAAGGGGCATGACAGATACGATAATGGTAACATCAAGAATAGGTCTACCTCCGCCCTGCCTTGGCATCCGGGTCATCTGAAGTAGCCGCTGCAATAGCTTCGAGTACTGAGGCCGGAGTCCTAGTAGTCAATCACCTGGCCACGGCCCGACCCCTCCCGAAGGAGGTACGTACTATCACTGGTGGAGGGACCTATAGCCCCACCATTACTATCCGGCAGCAAGTCATATATGTATACTCGCGGTGCCCCCCCGGGAGACGATAATGGTAAGTAGTACGCAGTATGAACAACAAACCTTTGGAATACTTAACCCCTTAACTGCCACCGAAATCTTACGCGAGTCGATCTCCAGTGCTACCGTTTTTCGCACAGCCGCGTAGTGAAGCGCACCTCCCATTCACCGTCTCCCTCTCCAGGAAAAAATCTCTCCCCCTAATTTTAAGAAATGGTCATGCCCCACGCAAACACCCGTTCAAGGTCAGTTGAATGCAGTAGGCGTACCGTTCAGCAACAGATTCGGAAACTGGCACTCCTGGACAATTTTACGTCGGAAAGGGGTATCAGGCAATGAGTCATATGAGCGCATTTCCAGAGTTTTCTGTTAGTCCCAGGATCGGGGAAATAGAAGGGCTTGTTCATACCTTTGAAGTTTTAGAATTGCCGAAAAGAGGGGAGGAAACCAGTTTTGACGTCACTACGGTGACTGGAAGCTTGTGGGGTCCGGGAGCGTCCACTGCCGTTTCTTTAATCCTAAGATATTTATTCTGTGTTGTTCTGTGTTACCTGTTATTTTGGTGAAATATTAAGAAAATCTTTCATTTCTTGTAAGTATGTCTACTTGTGCTGTCGCTACATTCTCAAATTATTACAGCAAGACGAAAAACAAAGGTGTAATATATCATATGTTTTCAGTATGTCCAAATATGAATGAAATTTGGATCTCGAAACGTAAAAGATAAGATCATATAATTGTAAAATACGCTAGGATATGCATTGATCACTTTAGGCCAAGCGATTACATGGATGGCATAAGATGGGGAAGATGTTTCAAGTAGAAGTGAGAGGAAAAGGAAAAGAAATATTTTGCAGGAAACAAAAATCAGATTAAAATGTCTGAGGCTTAAAAAAGCATGTGTCATGACAGTTATGAAGCCGTTTACTGCATCAAAAACTGAGAACATTTGCTCATCTTGCTTTGCAACTCAAAAACAGAATGCATTACTTCTGGAAAGAATTAGATTTCTTGATAATGAACTTGAAAAGACAAAAAAGAAGACGGCGAAAATCAGAGAAAAAATAAAAGAAATGAAAACGAAAGCGTAAATTAGCCGTATTTTAACCGAAAACAAAAGTTAAAAAAGTAAACTGAAAAAAGTATCGAAAATAGAAGAAAATTAAAAAAAAATATCTTAACATCAACATAGATAAATGCCTTAATAGAAAATAAAAGCAAAATCAAGTGCACAGCACGAGACATTTAATTATTCGATCTATTTCCAGGCGGTCTTATTACGATTCCAAAATGCTAGCACATTAAAGGGATGTTGTTCAAAACTTGTAGACCTGGCATGCTTCTTGATGTTTTGCTGGTTATGAAAAAATACTAAATATATATAACTGCATTATATTTATTGCATATTTTAAGTATAGTTATAAAATGAATATGTAATAATTTTGTAAAAACGTATGCCTGCTTCGCAAGTATTTACAATACATTATTTTGATATAAATTCTTTCTCTCAAATAAATAAAAAATGATAGAGGTAAACGCATAATCCATTTTATTCAAGAGCAAATATTTAATAGTTCGAACCAGTCAGCTTTTTCAATGAGTGGATAGTATATGCCGACTGAAGCTGATTTTCATTTTTTTCTTTTCACGTATATATTTTGTGTCAAAAAAGTCTCAAATAATTTATTGAAAAGGTCGCGTATTTGATTGATCTCACTCCAAATACTGGCATCCAATTTTAAATATTAAATAAAAAAAGAAATAACATTAACATCAAAGCCCTTATAGTAAAGGGAATTTCGTATTTTCGAGCGCGGAGTGTCAG
>BGPR01011470.1:0-48478 GCA_013235015.1 Araneus ventricosus
ACGAAAATTTTACATGGATAATAAAAAACAATAATAAAGTTATCGAAATGATTAAAAATAATAAAATAGATACAATAGAAACCTATGATTACCAAGATCTTTTCACAAGCATTCCCTTAAAAATCTACAAGAAGTTTGAATGAATTATTTCATCGACCTAAAAAACTTGCTAAACATCCCAATAACCTACTGGAAAGATATTACAAGTTGCTGTATTTATAATAACTTTATTTTTTATGGGGAAAATATCTTCCAGCAAATTAAAGGCCTCCCACAAGGGGACAGCTATTCATCTCTACTTGCCAATCTTTTTCTGCACTTTTTTGAACGGAATATCGTTTTAAATTTGAATTCAGACTTCAGATTCATTGATGACCTCATTATATTCAACCATAAAGATTTAAATGCAACTAATAACAATCTGTATCCACATGAACTTAAATTAATCAAAACCAGTAGCTATCAGGATCCAGTTATTTTTCTAGACTTAATTATTAATTGTCAAAATACTTTAAAAATAGATATATATGGCAAAAGAAACGAGTTTAAATTCAACGTCAATAGATAAAATTTTTGGAAATCAAATATCTCTTCTAAAATTTACAAAAACAAGATAATAAATCAACTCATAAGGATTAATAAAACATGCAACCATAAAAATTCTATCAATAAACAAATTCAGCACCTTAGAAATAACCTTAATAGTAATACAATTCCTACCTCCTTCTACGAACCTTTAAACAATAGCTTTAAGATGTAAGTAAAGGATTATGTATTTGAGCTATGCTGGCGCAGTTCTAATACTGTGGTAGGGTCACTCTAGCCAGACAGGTCGAATGTTATTACATGGTAATGGTAATAATTTCTTCTTGCCTCTCTTCCAAATATGTATTAATTTTTATAGTTTCCCCTTAATTTTATCATTATCCCCTTTTTATCATTATTCACATTTTTTTCCATCTTCGGCTCCTCCCTTTTTCATCGTTATCTTAATTTACATCGCTTTCTTCCTTGCCTCCATCGTTATCTTAATCGAAACATTTTTCCCAGCTTAGACGCGAAAACTAGTAATTTGATATTTCAAAGACATCTGGTTCCAGTACAACACGCTCAGTTCTTTCTTCTTCTGCCTTCTGTCTGCTAGTTGCCTCTTGTCCTGCTGCTTCTATCGTTTTTATGGAAAGTACAATTTAAAAAAAAAAAAATTGGTTTTCATTCATTTTTTTGGCTTTTTGGTCTATTAGCTAACACTGTTCGCAAAAGTGTTGGGATTTTTCTAATTATTCTACGGTTAGTATGGATAGTCAGTACGGTTTTCACCTTTCCAGAAGAAGCATCCGTACTTTTTTTACCGAAATACTTTCCATCCATTTGTCTCTCTAAATAAATTTGAATGTGATATATATATATAAATATAAAAGAAGCAAAACATAATAGAAAAACAATAAAACAAAATAAAAGAAATACTTTAATACTATTCGACTCTCTCTCTCTCTATATATATGTAATCTGCAAAAATATTATAATTATTTATTTCATTGAAACAACAAGCTTGTCAAGTTGATTTAACTAGTTGGCAGTCCAAAATTAATATATTTTTTGAATATGCTTTGAGCTATGTGTTTCCTAGAAAATTCTTGCATGCTTATATTAATAAGAAATATTTAAGATCGATAAATTAATATTTGCCTATTTCTTAATCATTCTCCAATTAAGTATTTCAGATTATCTTGTATTTAGCAATAAGATTTCAGTATCATCTACATTTGAATATATACATCAAAACATAATAGAAACAAAAGACAAAATATCAAAAACATACAAGAAACAAAAGACAAAATATCAAAAACATACAAGAAACAAAAGACAAAAAAGAAAGACAAAAATTTAATAATTTTAAAAATATCATGGCAAGCCGCTCATCAAGAAGGAAAGCCCGCCTATGATATTAATAAGTGCTTTTTTTATGCTAACAACATACGGTAAAACGTCAAAAAATTGTCGTTATTCCCTCAAAAAGCATTAACAGTTAAAAATTGAAAAATTCTGGAATAAAAGACAAATAAAATGAAGATGAATTAAAAATTGAAAGCTAAAAATCCCAGTATATAAGACCTAGATTAAAAATGAAAATACTGAAATATTCCCAAGAGAAAAAAAGGCTTACCACTGACGGGAATAAGCACAAGAGTTACTGTAAGTCGCACGAGGAAATGTAGTAGAAAGGTGAAAAATGTAGTAAAACCAGTTATTGTCGTTGCCGAACAGAGGAAGAAAAGGGGAAAAAAGGCCTTGCCGATATGTATATATATATATAAAGTATAAATCGTAAAATGAAAACGCAGTTAGAGAACAATGACGATTCGTCAGGGGATGAAATCATTAGGAACTGCTAAAATCTAAAGAGTTTGACATTTTCTTGCAATCAATGTCGTAAGGCCTAAAACAGTGATTTTCATCCCTAATGTCAAACCAAAAAGCAGAGGAGTTTTGAATAATTGAAAACAAACGTACGACGTGATAAAAAGCTAGAGCAAAATAAGAATAAATTTTACGTACCAAAAGGTTGGAAACTGAAGTGATGTCGGCTGCGGAGCGTTATTATTTCCCTGGCAGCCAAAGTTAGCGTTTCGCGCCTAACTTTGGCTGTTGCCAGGGAAATGTAGTATGTCGGGAATGATGCAGATTAAATAGAAAAACGATGACGATAGAAAACGTAGAGAAATAATGAAAGAAACCAGTAAAATATGTAAAACCAGTGAAAAATGTCTAAAAGATGCGTTTTCGAGGTAAAATTTCAGACGTTATCGACTTGAGTGATCCTTCTGCGAAGATTATACTTCTCGCCGACATCGCTCTGATAAGCAATCCCTTACTTACATCTTAAATCCATTAGTCAGAGGTTCGTGAAGTGAGGAAGGAATTTTATTAATGTTGAGACTATTTCTTAAGTTCATGATTTGCTTTTTGGCAGAATTAATGTTATTGCATATTTTATTGATTCTTATAAGTTGATTGATAATTGTATGATATATATAAATTTTATATGATATATTAGAGTTCCAGAAAATATATTTATTAACATTAAATTTGAATTTGTTTCTCTTGTCATGAATGTCAATTTTTAAGTCGTTTTGGTAGTCTAAGCATAAATCTAGAAAAGTTGCTGGAGCTTGATTGTTACTGGTATTAATTATAGTTTGAGTTCTTGGGTAGATGGTATTGCTAATTGAGCTGAAGTCTTGAAAGTTAAAAATTATTAGATCATCAATATATCGGAAGGCAGATTAAAATTTAAAACGAAAGTCCTTTCGAAGAAGTGAAGAAATAGGTTGGCTAGTAAAGGTGAAAAACTTGTTCCTTGTGGGATGCCTTTTATTTGTTAGAAAATATTTTCTCCGTTAAAGATAAAGTTATTGCATATGCAGTAGATGATGAGGTCGTCTGAGAAAGATCTTGTACAGTCATCAAATCGTCGAAAGATTTCAAACCTGTTCGAGAAATTGCTTCAATGATTGAGCAAAGCCATCGTTGTATCCAAAAAAATAATACAGAAATATCTGAAAACTGAAATTATGGTTAACAATACAGGAAGAGCATGTCAAGAAATTTTGAGTGCTGGAACGAAGAGAAAGATTATAAGCCCAGTAAAGAAAGCTCATCTGTTAATTCTCCCAAAACTTCCATCTTTAATATCCTCAGAACTTGAAAAAAAAACTTGGCTGAAACTGTTAGACGTGCTCTTCATTATGCAAGATTTCACGGTCGTACTTTAATACTCAAGCCACTCGTTAGTTATGCCAATAGAGAAAAAGAGACCCTCTCTCGTAAAAAAGCATATTTTAAATAAGGAACCATCCTGGAACACTGTTCTTCACTGCTATAAAAGTTAATTTAATCTGTATGGGAACGATGGGGGATATAAAGTGTAGAGGGAAGACGGAAAAAAACTACATCCTACAAGTATGACGGTGCATATGGCTTCATTTTGTTTTGCATACAACAGGAGTAGTAGGAGAACTTATAATTATAGATGGCGTTATGTATAGGCTGGTATATCTTGACTTTGTCAAGACTAAGTTGCAAATAGGTGCCGATAAATTGAAACTTGGGTTAAACTAAACTTCGTCTTTCAGCAAGACGATGACTTGAAACGTACGGCAAAAATTTTCAAGTTATATTTGATATAACACTGAAGGTAGCAGCTACACACTCTACCCCAATCTCTAAGTTCAAATATCATAGAAAAGTTAGGGTCTAAATTGGAGAAATCCGTCCATGAAAATGACATGATAAGCAACGAAGAATAGAAGTAACTTTTAAGAGAAGAGCGGTCAAAATGTCAGTTGAAACAACCAAAAAACTGGTGGAATCCATGCGCAAGAAAATGCAAGCCGTGGTTCAGGTAAAAACATTTGCAACTAAACACTGATTTGATTATTACCGCAGAATTAATAAAAGTTTACATTCAATTTTGTTATGTTGCTTTCAGTCTAAGTATCATATTTATTCTTTTTTAGAAAAAAATAAATCTGATTACGGAATTTTTTCTTTACGCACTGGGAGAGGAGAACAACAGTATAAGCAATAAAAAAAACCGATTTCCTTAAAATAAAATTTAGCCTAATTAGTAAAATTAAACTTAACACGTTTAGTATAAGTAAACCCAACTTGCATACAACTACAATTCTAGAAATATGGTCATATCGAAAATTTGAACGATTAAGTTCCTTGTGCTTTAGAGTAATCGTATTCACATTCATACGGAGGACAGACAAACTGCACTTTGCCGGATTTCATCTAAATTTAACTGAAATCTACATTTTGTTGTCCACCATTTGTATACCTGGTTTCAATTTTAAGTTATTGCTTTAACTCACAAAACGACAGATATGATTCCAAGGCTGATTGATAGGAAGGTCTAAAAAATGGAGATTTATGAATATCTTGAGGTCGAATTTTCTGATTATTACATTACTTTCTCTTTGTATACTTTGTAACGAGAAAGTAAAAAGTAAAATTTTGATTTGCCATTTAGAAATGAATGTTTACAAAGTGAATAAAAAATAGCAAAGGTTTGTAAGTAATCATGCATGGCGTTATTGAAATGATACGAACAATGATTAATCTCAATAAGACTTCTATCTAACTTTCATTTTCAGAAATTTTTTGTGTGCGCTCTTAAGAGAGATAATTTCATCTTAAGCACTTGATCAACTATTGTTAAAGAAGATTAAATCTTTCCGACTTCCAACTTTCATGCTATTGGTTGATACTATCCAAGAAGTTTTGGATTTGTCCAATCAAATCTCTTCTGAAAAAGTGAAGGTTTATATTGCATGATTGTAATTGATAGTATTGATCTCCACGCGTATAAATGGCCCTATTAGATGAGAGCCCATCATTAAAGGATTTTTTTTTATCCCCAATCAATACCTAAAGCAACATTTTTGAATATCAACAGTCTAAAAATGAAGACCTTACTCTTTATTCTTGGTTGTTTTTACTTGATGGTCTTCAGTATTGTTCAAGCAATTGATTGGGATAAATGTGGTAAGCATGCATATGTATTGTTGTTTTCATAAGTAAGATTTAAGGTAAATAATTTCCAGGAGGTTATATTTAGGGATTTTTTAGCTTTTCTCCCAAGTTACTTCCATTTCTGAAGCGGAACCTTTAACCATTTCCTTCACAAAAATGTATTCCTAGTTTCAAAGTTTAATAATAAATAAAAGGCGTATTAACCTTAATAAATGTTAACGATCAGAAAACTCAACTGAAATTGAAAAATATTTTATGGAATTGTACTGAAATTATTTAAGCCAAGATACTTTTCTTCGAATTTGTTTCCAACCGATGCGAAGGAATCTGAAACAAGAAGGGGCTTTGAAGAGTTTTTGTGCCCCCCCTAGTTTTCCTTCGAGAACCTGTTCGGGTTCTCAAAACTGTGTTCATGAAGCCGTAGAATATGTGATGGGTTTAAAAAATTAGAAAATAATATTCTTTTTTACTTATTAAAATTAGAACATATATCTTCATGTTTTTAATATGATAAAAATCAAGAAATAAAACAACTTAAAAAAAAACAGAATTTGGAGAGGTTGGAAATTATCCGGAGATTAAAATTGTTCGTACGGTTTGTGTATTAATTTTTATTTGGCAGTACCCATCTTTTCTTGTGATGCTAGTATTTTATTTTCTGAAAATGGAAGAACATTTAGTCGAAATGAAGTAAGATGTTAGCACTCGTGAAAATATAACTTAAGAAGAATTGTTCACTGTTCTCGATCGTTTATAACATAATGCTGAATTGACTTTGAGGCTAGGAAGTATAATTCTTTGCAGGTTAAATAGTTTAAAGCATTACCAAACTTTAATGAGCAAAACTTAAAAGGTATGCATGGATGTTTAAATGATTAATCGAGATATTATGAAACAAGTTTTAAAAATTGAGAATACACAGAATACTTCATGTTACAAAACAAAAGCTACCATTGATAATTAAAAGTTTACGACGACATTTTTTATTATTTACGTTAAATATTTAAATTTCATTCTTTTTATGAATTCATTTCTAATTTTTGTTTAAAATGACGTATGAACATTTGTATCTTTATTAAAATGATATTATATAATTGAAAAATAATTAAAATCACAATAATAAGAATGCTAAAAAGTAGACAAGATGACAAGACTAATAAGAAGAAAAACTACTAAATATATAATTTTAAAAAAATCAAAAATCGTTATATGAAAAAAAATCCAAAAAGAATTAAGAACTGCTAGAAATACTTTAAATAAAATCTTTTTTTTTTCACGTTTGTAATATATTCTAATTTTTAATGGATGTTTATAAATTTTCTATGTTATGATATTCTTTGTGGTTTAAATTCTTTGCCGTATTGTTTTTAGAATTTTGATACAAATTATTTCTTTTTCAATGCTTCAATTAAAGCATGAATATTTTTTTTATTATTTAATATTTTCTACTTTTTAGTCTTAAGAAATTTCATAATTCACAGGTATATTTAAATGGAATTTCGCAATGAGTTTTTTTCGAATCCACTACCAGATGCATAATAAATATTCAATGCATATAATAATTTCAAACAAATCGATTTATTCATATGTAATATTTATGTTCCGAAATTATTCAATTATCGTATTGTCATAGGAAATAAACCACTTGAAACATTTCTAATTCTAGAACACAAATGAACGAAAAATCGGCTACAATATATAGCATCATATACATTTTATATATATAAAATTTAGAAACTCGAAAGAAGTCGAGTTAAATGAAAACTGTATAAAAATCCGCTGCACTTTATTTTGTTGAGACCCTTTATTTAGTTTCAATAGTTAAAAGTCTATAGTTATTGCTGTTTAATTCTCTTATAATGAAGATTTCTTAATAGCTAGAACTCTTTCTTTGTAAAATGAAAGGAAATTAGTATAAATTGGCATAAAAGGTACAGGAAAATTATTTTGAATTACTCAGGTTCAGGAAAACAGATTCTACAACTGTGGAAACTCAGAATATCCCCTGATCCGATACACTTGAGTGGAAAGGACGCACGAGTTTCGGTTCAAGCCGACCTCTACGAAGACATACCATACGGAGCTCGAGTTCACATCAAAATCTGGAAAGTCACTATGGGGGGTATTTATATCCCAGGTCCCTGCTTTCTGCCAACGGGATGGTAAGATTCTTTTTATATTGTTTCATAATGCCTCATTTGTACATTTGCAGCACGTCTTTATGCAGTTATGGAATACATTTTTTGCTTTTCCTGCGCGATTTAAACGACACTTAGACTGAAATGTAGATTGGTTCTCTTTGAAATCGAACTCGAGAGTTACCTTCCATTTATAGACAGCAATACCTTGAACATGCGCGTGACCGCCGATAAAAGCGTTTTAGATATGAATACATAAGAATTTTCATTCATAATAGGGAAGGCATGGAAAACAGAAGTTTGGGAAAAGTATGTAATATAGAACGTATTTTCATACACATCCATACAAAATTATTACAAAAGTATAAAAATAAAAGTGTTACACAAACTGGAGTTATTTGTTTGCCGAAGGCTTCATAAAATCTCCTCATACTCATTCGGCGAATAAACTACTTTTTCTCTCACTTACAATTTATTCACAGCGAATTAAAAATAAATTATTCCTTTCCCAGAATATGTAAGAGTATATTTTAGAGTATATTTCTCCTAAAATCGATATTCTATTCTGAAGAGAGCTGATATAAGATATTTATAAGAAATATACACGTAACCTCAGGAATAAGAGCCGGATTAGTGGTAGTTGATTTAAGAAGAAGCTCATTTGCATAGAAAAACCTATTTTTATTGTCCAAACTATATGAAATCATACAGAAAATTAGAATATACATGATAAATATTATAAAATATAAATAAATACATTTTCATAATAATAAGCAAAAAATTATAACCGAAATAAATAAATAAAATTTATGAAAATAACTAGTATGATAAATAGAAATAAAAGATAATTGTAAGAAATATACATTACATGCAACTCAGGAATAAGCGCCGGATTAGCGACAATGGATTTGAAAAAAATTCTAATTTTAATAGCAAATCCTATATTGATTCTTAGAAATATATAAAATTATACTGAAAATTAAACTATACACGACGAATATTGCAAATTTATAATTCGAAATCGCAGCAGCAGTCTATTGTTTTCATCGTGATAAGGTCAATAATATCCGCATAGAGTGACCTGCTCTCCATTTAAAACACTTTCAGGGGCACAAAAAATTTATTTATTATTTGACCTAGTGCTGCTATCTCTTGTTCCCCTTAAATACAAATACACTTAAAATATAAATCACCACATGACTACCGTCTGCCTAAGAAAAAAACACTCCTTAAAAACTGGATGAGACGGTAAAGAACTCCCCTGAGAAGATAAACGCTCCCAAATAAAATGCCGGATTACTGAAGAAGAGAAGCGCAGGTTTATAGGGAGACCACTGTAAATACGAAAATTTCAATGAAAAATACTTTGAAGACTAATGTAACATTTAATTTTCTATTAACTTTCGTTTCTGTTTTTGATATTTGTATAAAATTATTTCATAAGACTGATATTCGACTTCGCATCGTCACTAACTCCAAATTTTTAAGGGCAAAGATTTAAAATTTCCTTTCTTTTTTTCGCAGTGACGTTGATCTCTGCAGCTTTCTCGAATACTTCAGTGGCGAATCTGTGTGTCCAGTGAAAGCAGGACTCTATGAAAGCAACGACAATGAATTCGACATACCTGAAATGGGTAGTGTCGTCAAATGGTTTGCATCGGTAAGTTTCAAAGAAATTTGTATATTTAGGAACAAATAACAACTAATACCGAATACAGCAAAGCTTTATATTGCTTTCAGCCGCGAGAAAAGTTTTTTCCTAACAGTACACAAATGCTCTAAAAAGTTTTTCAAATTACAACAAAAAAAGACAAAAGTAAACACGAAGAAATAAAAATAGCAAATATAATGAGTAGTTCTGTCTTTTGGAGACAACAGTAGGAGAAACTTTGCAGAAATTTTGACGAAGTCCGGTCCTGAAAACCACTGCAATTGAAGTATTCCTACAAGAAATCCTCCGAATGCATATGTTCATTCGCCCCGCATTGACGTAGTGAGATAAGGCATGCATGGTTGAGAAATATGATTGGGTGGAAGAGGATTATGTGTTCTATTACCTATCTATATATGATCTTAAGGAACTTTATTCAAAATTTGATAGACCGGCGTGCGTTTCGATAACGCATTGTTCCATTCCGTCGGTCGACCTGACAATTGGACACAACACATATGTCAGACAGTTGCTCCTGAATTTGCGCCAGGAAGGAAACATATCTGTTTAAGTCAGACGGTAACCAAAGGCTTTTCAAAGTCCACACAACGAAAGAAGCCATACTTTTCCGCCGTTGAATCATGGACTTGTCTAACTATAGACCAAGAGGAATTAGAACTACCACTTGTTCTACCTCAATATTGTCATTCAAAGCCATCTTATATTCGTTAAGGTTTTAACAAGAAAGGCTCCTGTGTGTGTGTTAACCAATTCATTTTGGCAGAATAACTTCCACTAACACGCCCATATGAAGCACCGCCTATGTTAAACCTATTTGGAATACATGATCTTTCCTTGCAGTTTGTCGAAATTTTTTCAAATAACACTGTATATTTTTTATATTATCCTGTTTCACACGCTGTTTAAATTACAGCACATTTTCCCATGTTTTAACATGCTTTTTAGGTAAAGAAAATAACAAAATAATATTCTTCCTCTGTATCTTAGTTTCAAATGTATTATAATATCATTTAAAAATTAGATGTGCTGCCAAAAATTTAAAATGGTAGACATCATATAAATTCAATACTTTTTATTATAAAAATTATTTTTCTATTTTAAACATTGTTTTTTTCTGCTTCCAGGGATTCTTCTGGATTGAACTGAAAATGACTGGTCCAAATTCAGAACAGCTAACATGTTGGTCATTTAAAGGGGAGGCAAAACAACTGTTCTCGCCGTGGAACCGAGATGTTATATCTTTGTATATGAAAAACGAAACATCTGTATAGAAAAAGTATCTGTTGCTATACATATTTTGTATTTTATCTTTTGTTGATTTATTCTATTTATATAAAGATGAAAGTTTGTATTATGTTTGTGTGTATATCTTCTATATAAATCCTCATTTTTTTCCGATCATGATGAAATTTGCACACGTGACTTTCGAGAGAGGCGGGAGGTCACTGTCAACTTTCCTAAGTCCAAAAAAATTAATCAAAATGTCAATTAATTAATAATTAAGCAGTATTTTGACGCTTTTCCACGATATTTTCCAAATGGATTCCGATTTTTTGATCACTTTAAAGCTCAAAAATTTGCTTTTTTAATTATACCACTTTTATTGCGTTGCGACTATTTTCCTAATCTTAATAAATTTTCAGGAATATATATTTTAAGATTTGCCACTTCTCATCGTTTAAATGAGATTCAGAGTTTTCAAAGTTTTGAACTGATGTCATTTCTACTAGATTATTCAAATTATTCATTACGCACATGACGAAGTTTTATCTTTCGTACAAATTACTGTCGCACAAGACGATTGATTAACAAGTTTGGGAAATGCTTCATTTAAAATACATATATACTAGGAATCATTTTTAAACTTTTATCAAATATTTCCACATCTAGTATAATCATTTGGCAGCACTCAGCATGTGATTTCTGATTATTGTATGAAGCCATTAAAGACGATTTTTCTTTATCAGAAAACAGTTGCTTTTTTGTTTGCTTTCGGATAACAAATTTTTAATTTCATTATAATTCGGGTTAATTTCCTCTTAGATATTTTGACTAAGAAAAGAGAATGGAAATAAACTTTTACTCTTCACAAAATGTATTTATTCTATGTAACTATTCTAAGATTCAAGTTGAAAAAATACCAATTTGTGAAAAATGTGGCATCATTCATATTTTCGTAGAAATTATTCGAAACTCAGCTAGCTGCAATGCACATATCTTTCTGAATCTTAACTGGAATTTTAAATAAGCTGCCATATATTTGGCTTTGAAATTATGAATGGAGAATTATGTTATGCTTCGCACCTGTGGAGTTAAAAAATCTTTACTACCAGTACTCATATTTTCTCGAATATTCAAAGTATTTACTTTAAATTTTGCTATAATACTCCTTTGGCATATTGTTACGTGTTCTGAAAGTTTCATATAATTTGGTTTAAAAATCTGTTTGCTATAAGCAAAAAAACATTCTGAAAAATTCTGCGATTTTTAAAAACCTTTATATCTTCCCAATATACATAGTATATTTATGAAAATGCATGTAAGTATGGCTCACAACAAACGAAACTATTGATGAAAGTTTGCAAAAAATCATAAGCTTTCTGTCAAACGGGATGAGCCTCAAATCATTTTCTTCTTCATCAATTTCTAGTCGGTGCCCTAAATGTCCTCGAGACCGATTTTTCAATGTAAAATGTGATATCAAGCCTATTCTTTTCACAGTCATAGTTCAATGAAAATTTATTTAACCTCCAGGGAGATATTCGGAAAAATGTGGAAATCCAAAATTGTCCCCATTATTTTTTCACCCACCTGTGTGTACAATACAGAGAAATCCATCTAACCCTTTAAAACTGGACGTCAGTGTGGAACGATAAAAACCTTGTTTTTTTTTTTTTAAATTGTAATAATGCAGAACAAATGACTTTTGATTAAAAAAAAGACAAAAATAAAATTTAATGGTGATCGGAACATATATTTAGGTGCTGCAAATACGATAAAATTTCATAAGTTTGAGAGATTTTGCCCTATTTCAAACTTGTTTTTAAATTTCTTATTTACTGTATAAAATTCCAAATCAAGTATTTTGTAATTTCCATTCCTTTTTATCAATAGGAAAAGCGTTTTTAGGGGATTTAAAACCTATTATGAGTGTATAAAATAATAATTATTAGCCAAAAATGTGCAAGAAATCGTCTATGAAAAAAAGGAAATATGCTGTTTTTTAATTTGGGAAATATTACCGTGTTATACTTTCAAATGATGAAAATAGGTTACAAGTACTTTAAGCATGGATGTTATTACCATCAGTAGCTGCGATTCGAAATTATAAGGGGGGGGGGGTAATAAACAATTTACAAACAACTAAAAGTATCGGGAAATATAGAGGGTAGACAACAAATTAATGGATTTCACTGGATTTGTTTAATATTTTATAATTTTTAGTTTAAGGCAGCTAAAATAAAAGAAAATTTAATATCTACAGCGGGGTGAGGGGAGAAACCACTCCCGACTCGCTGATTGCTATTATATAACAAAATGTATTTTGTGCTTTGCCAATGAAAGATAATGAATAAAGTTAACTTTATTGTTCGTTATTCTAGTATTTGGGTTTAGAATTTCACGTGAAACTATGCATTTATATCAATATTTATTCTTTTTATCTTGAAATATTATATTTTAACTGGGGGAGAAGGTTCAGTAATGTGAGATGATATTTGCTACGGATGTGAGATCTTGCGATATAAAAAAAATGCAAACTATTATTTCTTACTATCTATGTTTTTTTATGTTATCAATAAGGGCAGTAATAGATGTGTATATTTTTCTTGGTTATGAGTGAAAATATTCGGTCATGTTGTTATGCATATTTGCAATAACCACCTCAGCGATATGAAGCAGTTGATGGACAAGACACATTTGGAATCTTTAGACGATATCGTCACCTGAAATTTTTTTGGGAACAAAATCAGCACCACATTAGGTGTCTTCCAACTAATCCATTTCTTCCATTCTTGGTGTGGACTGCGGAATTCGGGTCATAGATACTACTTTCAGCAAGGTTTCAGTATTTCTATTGTAAGAATGGCATTTTGCTAAGCATCTGTTTCTCAGTGGCATAGCAACGAAGGACAGGGGTATATTTGGCCCCGCGCCATACAGACAGGACTTCAGTACGTTTTTAATACTTTTTGAGCTTAATATGTGCTGGAGCACGTGTTTATCAGAAGGTGCCATTTACACATTCTAAGCGACTAATGGCCAATAGGAGCGAAAAGTCATATTATGACCCGGACGCCAATTACTCTTAATATTTCAGTCTTTCTTTTCTCATTCTAGCACATACATGGAGAAAGTATTGCAATCATCAAAAAATTCAACCTGTAGATTTTGATGATTTTTCACTTTGTAGAAATTCTTGAGTTCAAAAGAAACAATTTTGGAATTGGAGCTACCTGTTTGTATGAGAAGAATATATTTTAAAAAACGCAACGAACAAAATAATGATATTTGGTATTTACGCCAAAATTGTATATCTGTATCAAATTTTGTATCAAAGTCGTGATGGGGTAGAGATTCTTTTATAAAAAAAATGCTCGATATTCTAGCCTTAACGATAGAACTAAGATAAAACTGCCTTTATTTACACAGGTATTTTGACATGACATTTTTTACACGCTTCTCAGGAAAATATATGCATTTATTATCGTTCTTTTTATGTCGATTGTACGAAAAAAGGGAACTGTGAGAAAAAAATAAAGATTAAATTTATTGATCTGACAAGAACTCGCTACACGAACAAATATTACCTCACAGCACTTAATACAAAATTAATTAACAGAATAAAAATCTTATCATAGGACAAGAAACGAAACGGTAATGTATATATGAAAAAGCAAACATTAAAAGAAGAAGAATCCGGCATAGAACTTTATCAAAATTCACTTCCCACTGGGATTCTAAAAATTCAGAATTGGGATAATTTTCTGTAGAAACCGACTTAAAAAAAGTCAAAAAAAAAAAAAAATTGCTCCTCTGTGACCTGAATTATCCAAAAATTGAAAGAAAAAAATTTTCCTCAAAATGCTACAATATGCCTTTGTAACAAAAAAAGCAGAAGAAAGAAAAGACAGAAAACCTTATCTTCTATCCCGGGAACAATATCACTAACTCCAACGCTACCGTTTCGAAAAATGGCGCCTAAATATATGCAAACAACAAAGAGATACTGATTTGTACGCCAGAGAACTTAGCTCCATTTATTGAGAAAAAACTAAAGTAAATTACAAATTCTCCAGTTCTTGTATAATTAAATTTTCATAGATGGAGAAATTTTTTGGAAAATCGTTGAACATTAAATTAGTAATTAAATTATCTTTAGCTTTTACAAAAGAGGTACGGTTATTACAAATTCTTTTAATTCTGTTAATTTGAGCGAAGACAGCATTTTTTATAATTTTGTATTTAAGGTTAGTACTTAACATTCTCCGCCAATTGAAATATAATATTTCCATATACAAATATACATTAATATGAATACAGAATTTCACATACAATTAGAAATCTAAACACAAGCTTTCATGAAAAATACAAGAAATAGACAAATAAATACTAGAATACGGGCCAAAAGAATTATTTTATTCATTATCGGTTCATTGGCAAAACAAACAAGAAAAATCGACGGGAGAATGTCTTTGTAAAACGGCCGCTGGCATTGAGGGATGTAGACTTACTTACCTTACTCAACTGTGACTAAAGTAGCTCTATGTAACTATTCACTACTCTATAGTCGGTAGTGACTATTAGTCTAGTGTGACTATGTGACGCTATCTATGTAAAATTCGTCGTGAATTTCACGAACTTTGCAACTCGACTGTGACTAAACCTTAATTACAAATTCTAAAATTATTTTTGTAATCTTTAATGTATACTTTCTCTGTTCAATGAAACTAACACTAACTCTGTATGTTATATGGTTGCGGAACTATAAGCGTTCAAGTGTAGCCCGAAATTCGACATAATTCAACAATTCTATAGTAATATTTCGCTCGATCGATGAATAAATTGCCTTAGTCTGCGTGCTCGCGCATCGGTCGCTGTGACGACATCAAAATGTTTCGTGATTTTCACCAACTTTGCAGCTCGACTGTGACTAAACTGTAATTCCAAATTCTAAAATTCGTTTTGAAATCCCCAATGTCCACCGTTCTCTTTTAAATGAAACTAAAACCAACTCTATGTTATTGGGTTGCGGAGCTATAAGAGTTTAGCTTTAGCGCGAAAAGGGTCATAATCTTTACCTTTCCCAACACACCATTGGACCATTATGGAGAGACGTAACTCTACGTCAAAATACAATTTGTTACACAACAGTAATAACAAGGATGCATAAAGTACTTCTGTTTTTCGTCAGTTAAAGGTAAAACAGAGCAATAATCCAACATTAAAAAACAGCATTTTTTTCATAGTCGATTTCTTGCACATTTTTGGCTAATAATTAATATTTTATATGCCCATAATCGGTTTTAAACTTCATAAAAGCGTTTTTCCTATCGATGAAAAGGAACAAAAAGTGTAAAATATTTTATTTGGACTTTTATACTGCAAATGAGAAATTAGAGAAAAACGTTGAAATAGAGCAAAATTTCTCAAATTCATAAAATTTAATCGTATTTGTTTCATTTTTGTCTCTTTTGCATGAAAAGGCAACTTTTCCGCACAAATTAAAAAAAGAAAAAAAGTATTTTTCGCTCCACCCTACTGGACGTCTTGAACGCCGACTATAACTAAAAAGTAAATGTTTCGAGCCATCTGATGAGAAAAATAAATCTATCAAGATTCTGATCAAGAACAATCGCTTTCCTTCCGGCATTTACTTCCTGAAAACAGAAATATTAGCTAATACGCACGATAGTACGGGCTGGGTCTTAAAGCGGCTACCCACAATTCCGAGGGAAATTGGTCTCCGAGAGAGGAAGTCGCTTTAAGAGGGTTTCATGTTTGGAAGTACTCAGTACGCATTTAAACAAGCTCTAAGGCTATGCGCATACATGCAATTATTAATCGGGCAACAGTTTAGTTGCATGTTAAAAGACCATGGGCTCAAGTTAGAGTGCGCATACATGCAACTTTATAGTTCGGCAACTAAACAGTCGTAAAACCACAGCGATCGTCTTTTGATTAAAGAATCGCACAACTATCGTAAAGTACATGGGTTTCTACTGGAGCGCGCATACATTCAACTAAATAGTTGCTCTGCTCTGTTCGGGGTGAAGGTCACAAAGCGAGCTCAGAAGTGGCGCAAAGCTTTATTTAACGGCGTTTTAAAGAAGCGTGTGCTATTCTTAAAATAATTTAGCTCTAAAAATGGCTGAGATTATTAGGATTGATATGGAATTATTGATTCAGTGTATAGAAAGAAGGCTTGCACTATATTTATTATCAGTTATTACTTTTAAAATAAATAATAAATTTGCATACTTTTAATAATTGTTACTCCATTTTTATTAATAATGCATGTGTTTTATTACATAATTTTAATTAGCTTAATTGGTCTTTTCTTAGTTGATATTTCAGATGCTTTGAAATCAGTAATTTTAATTTATCCTTTATATTATTTATCTCTCTTTGTCAACATCCCTTTTTCTCAACTAAGCGATGAATGAGATATCATTGAATAGGACTTTTTAAAAGACTTCAATGAAAACGTAGTCATTTTACGTTTCAAAATTTGAGTGAAAAGAAAATTTTGAGTCACAAGAGAAGCTGTAACTTGGGCAAACTTAATCTAACTCATGTGACCTATGCTATAAACATTTGAAAACTATGAAACATTTTTTTAAACATTTGTTAAATATGAAACATTTATTTACTCAATATACTTCAATAATAGACAAAATATTTTAATTATAGTGATGCGCGCATTTTGGAATGAGCTAGTGATATTTAGAATCGTGTCGCATTCTATGTTTTTCGTATTCATTGTGTACTAGCCATCTTCGGCGACTAGCTTGTTCACCGGGAATATAATTTCAATGGAATCTCTTATGCATAATTTAATATACATGGTTCCCTTAACAATTTCAAATTGTGATAGACATTTAATCCATGTTCTTTCAGTAGATTTACACCTGTTCTGTTCGTTGACTGCATGAACGTCCCTAATAGAGTCAAGTGACTGGCTGTGTCATGCAACATCAAACTACACATTGTTGGCATCAATTCACTCTTATTCCTCTTGCAAAATATATATTAGATTTTTAACTTTAAAATGGCGCGGTACATTTTACTCCCAGCCTCATATTAACTGGATGAAAATGTGCTGATTAAAACATAGCATTAAACATTAAGATATTGCCTTATCTTTCAACAATGATGGAGAAACACGCACTTAAATGTTTGTTTAAACAATGAAAACTGTTTGAATTGCGTTGCAACAATGAAAAGTATCGTAGTAAATTATGCCAAAAAATATTTTTAAAAATTCATTAAAATTAGAGAAAATATTGTACGGCAACTTAATTGATATCATTGAAAAGGTAATTTTTTGCAGTTTCAAGATGGCGTTATGCTGTAATATTTTCGGAAGTTATAAAGGAAAAACGCCAAAATTTCGCTTAATATTTAATTAAAATTCTAATTAAAATTTTTAAAAAGGGCTCCGAGGTGCACATTCCCACCCTCCAAAGTATGTTTGTGCCAAATTTAGTGCTCTAAGTCCAGTGGTCTGGCCTGTAGAGCGCCAAGACACACACACACACACACACACACATTCTCCTTTATTATCAGTAGAGTAGTAGTCGGCTACTTTACTCTGAAAAAACTGATGTACTTTGATAAATTGTTCCGCGAACTATTTGTAAATTGAATATTGATATCAAATTCGAATTTGGTTAATTTGAAACTGAGGGATCCACAATGAAAATTAGATGTATCCAAAAGTTCGAATTAAGAAAAATTGGGTTTAAAAACAAACACAAGAGATAAAGATTTATTTTAAAGTTTTAATGAATGTTACGTAATTAATTAATAAACAGTAAATAATTTTGATGTATAAAGCAATATTAGTTATTCCAATAAATAAAAAAGTAATTTAAATAAAGAAATATATGCACAGCACCTAGAGTGCAAAAATTGAGTAATTATTTTTTAATTAAATACATAGAACAGGAGCTAAGAGCGAGTTCTTGAGTTATAGGCCTTAAAGATAATTCGCTGGCACTTAAAAGATACGGACGTATTTAAGTAATGAAAACAATTCAGAAATGATCACGATTTCAGTTTTTACCTAAAATTAACCTAATAAATTCGAATTATAGGCTTATGTCCAGAACTCGCCTATTACTAGTAATGATCATCAAAGCATTTGATAAAGAAAGAAATCAATGAAAACGAAAGTTCACCATTCAGTCTAATCATTGAAATGATAGCTTCGTGAGAGGGTGTTAGCTGAAAATGAATTTGAGAAAAACTAAATTGTATCACTATAAAAAAAATCATTTTGGAGCTCCCAGCGCGTGGGCAGTGCGTGAAAAGGCAGCCAGAGCATCCAAAAATGGAGAATCGAAAGAGATTAAAAATCGCATGTATGCGCACCCGTCGCAACTAAACAGTTTAGTCGCCATGAAATCGCGCGGTGCAGGCAACCCGACTAAACTGTTTAGTTGCGGAAGGAATTGCCTGTATGCGCTTAGCCTAATTCTTAATTTATGATAAAGAGAATTTAAGAATCAGTTAAAGGAAAAAAGTACTTTATTCGATTTTATTTTTGAAAAAAGAAACAATTTATGTTTGTTTGGATTTTTCAGTTTTCTCGGGAATAACATTATTTTCATTTTTATACGGAAATAACATTTTTTCTCTAATCTTTCGGTAGTTGTTGAGTAATGGGCAATAATAACATCTCCTCCTAAAATCTGTTGAGCTGAAAGTTTCATTTGCTGATGGTCTCAAACCATATCAGAAGCTTTTCTATCAAAGTCAGCGCCTGAAAGGCACAAATGAAGTCTTAAATTTTCCATCCAAGTAGAGGCCGAAGGTAACTTTTGCCTTCAAATTGGGAAAGGAATGATTTATTTCCATCCGATTTTCAGTGTTATTTTTGAGTGCATGTATATTTTGTTCTTTCTTTTCTGCTTTTTCTTTTAATAAAAGATCCGAGGTCAGAGAGGCGAAAGGAATGTATTTCATTCAAGATGAACGGCCGACCAACCCGCCTGTTCAGTGGACGTTCCTAGAGGTTATTTTAACATTACATATATGGACTAATTTAATATATAAAAAAGAATTAACGAATTTTTTAATCTCTTAGGTTTTATTTAATTAATTTTCTACTTCTCAAATTCTCCATTGTACTGGAAGTGGCTATAATATTCATACCACACCTTCTGACATTTTAGTAAAGGCTCCCCTGCAAATTTCTCTGAATTATAAAAATAAAAATTACAAAATGCATAAAAACAAGTAAAAAATTTTAAATACTAAAAAACAAAATAAAAAACTTTATGAAAAACAAACAAAAAAATTATTAAATTTTTAGTTAGTGTATTCCTCACTGGATGGTGATAGGCACGCACACCTATAAACAAAGTTCACTTCTGAGCGTCGTTCTTTTTTCCATTCCACAACAAAAGGGGTAAGACATTTTAAGCCCTTCTTTTCAGACTATGTTTAAAAGACTGTTTTGAATTTCTTCTTTGTGAATAAATATTTTTCTTTCCAATTTGTTCCGGAATGGGCTCAGGCCTTAGAGGATAAT
Source organism: Araneus ventricosus (assembly GCA_013235015.1). Lineage (NCBI taxonomy): Eukaryota > Metazoa > Arthropoda > Arachnida > Araneae > Araneidae > Araneus > Araneus ventricosus. The sequence continues at coordinate 20,108 of BGPR01011470.1, forward strand.
TCAAGTTTAGACCTAAAAGTCGTTTTTCCTCGAAAGAAAACCTATTCTATTTTTGAATCTGCCTGTATGAAGGCGTTTGATGACATCATCCACCAGATTCTTATTCCTCCTCATTCTTTTTCATTCGTTGTTTGTTAATATTATCGTATTTTTGCCTCTTTCACAATTAAAACTTCCCTTAATTCGTGTTTGTATCTATGGACCAAGTTGGTGTGAGAAAGTGGCTGTTGAGATGCGTGACCGCTATGCAGGAATGGCCGCTTAGAGAAGTTTGATTGCGCATTAACATTTATCAACATCATTTAATAATTTCAATGCAACTTGTATCCTAATTTTAGGATATAATTCATGAAATTATTTGGCAGTATTATGTATTAACAGTATTATATCAAGAAGTTTGAATAATTTTTCATGAATGTCTAATACCATTAAGATTTTTCTCTACCATGGTAGTTCGCAGGTAGTTTTTGACCACGTGCAAAGTACCAAAATCCCTTTCGGATGGTATGTAGATATGGGAATTATACAATCATGTTTTAAAAGCCGACTGATTTCAAAAAAGGCTTCGGCAATAGAAGAAACATACTTTTGAAATGAATTTTTCTCTCGGCAAGGTACAAATTAATATCGTTTTATTAAGACACCTTTATTAAAGGCCATTAAAAATTGAGTAGCATTTGGAATCAGTGGCGGCGACTCCGGGGGAGGGCGAGAGGAGGCAGTTAGCTACCTAAAACTAGGAATTACAAAGAAACAATAGTGCCCGGGAAGGCTAACTAATCTGGTAAATAAATTTCTAAATTCTTTGTCTACCCCTATACTCCGGGATACCATCTCCATTTTGCCACCCAATCGCCGCTACTGTTTGGAATTTGTTATGGTGTGACTAAAAATATTAAGTTGGGCCTAACCCTATAGCTGAAAAGAAATACATCTAAAATGGCACTGTGATCGTATAAATGATTAGTACACCAAAGGCAAGAGCACAAGATTGAGTTAGACAAGAAAAACACTATTTATTAACAAATAAGCACGACATTACTGTAGAACAAACATTCGACACATCTAAATCTATAAAAACCATTAAAACACGTGTATGCAAAATGTGTATAGTTACTATAAAAATGTGATACTTGTGGAAAAAAATATTATTTTATCTGTAATAGTTACTATAAGAATGTTGCAACATATTGAGAAGAAGGAAGCTTCAACTGCAGTTGAGAAAAAATCTTACCAAAGCATTCTTAACAACAGGATGAGAAAACGAAGCTTGAATAACTATTCACTCAAACCGAGATCTCCATAATGCTACACTTTAGTAAAAACAACTGTGATGAAGAATTCATTGGGCATTGTCCTTAAAAGCACATGGCAAATCGCTTCAATCGATCTTACGAAAACATGGATTGTACACTAAGGTAGCAACTCGTAAAAGCAGGAATCAAAAAAAAGGAAGGCGACCTCACTCCAAACCCATTCTTCACCTCTCCATCACATCTAGCCGAACGAACCCGGAGAAGCACGTGTGTTCCACCTGTTGCCATTCATGCTCTTCTTAACAGAAACCTGTTCTAACGCAAGTCCAACTAGAACATTAGTCTATGCACTTTCGGTCCAACTATAACATTCCTGTGAACCTTCAGTCCAACTATAATGCAGTCCTGTTCACAGAATTATATAGATTTTTTGTAGTGAAGTAATTTGAAGAGAAAAAAGAAAAACAATTTTACATTCCGATTTCATACTTATAAGATTGAATATGGAATCTGAATTATTTAGGTATGAACTCATCAACAATTTAATGCGTGTTTGGATAATAATTTTTCCTGTGGCTAATAAGCTACCATGCCATATAATATTTTATTTTAGTCGCTAAATTGCTGTCGGTAATATAAATTAATAACTGTAGCTTAATGAATTAGAAATAATTGTACCTTAATGAATTAGATAGCAAAAAACAGATATTTTGAATTTAAATAAATCTAATCTTCATTTACACATTTTCTCTCCATTGGTTTATGTTAAATTTGCATCATTTGGCTGCTAGAATGCAACTCTTCTCATTGTTAGCTTTCGTATATTAAGAGAGAGTGGCGAGAGGAGCGTCCTGTGTTTCTAGTAGTTTGGCTTTAATAACGAACCGGATTTTAATCAAGGAATTATCCTAATGAAATAAAATATAACAAATTAGAAAACTCTGCAGATTTACTGCTGAAAAAGTAACGAATGTATAAATAAATTGTCATTTCATTCTTAAATAATCAATAAAATTTGAATCAGGGAAAACAAGGTGAAGGCGTTCATGCTTTCTCTGTATTATCCTATCACTCCACTCTTGTCTAATACAGATATTCTAATTTTCCACTTATTCCAATGCCACAAACAAGACATCGAAACAGTCTGTCTAAGTAACAACACATACAAACTTTCATTACCTCATTGACCAAAAATACTCGGCAAAATGCGACATCTGATTCACTTGTTGCCTTGCCGGTTATTCTGCCAAATGTGGTGCAAATGAGAGACGGAAAGTGAATCAGATGTTTGTCATTCCTTACAAACCTTACTCGGTCATCAAATTCACACGATATTCGCTTATTTCGACTATTTACTACGTAATGACTTTAAGATGGGACTTAGATCCTTTGATATCCAGCTCTATATATCTTCCTTTTGAAGTGATAAAGATTTTTGCTGATAACGATCTTAATTTCTTGCCGACGGGGGGTCAATTGCCCCCCTTGCCCTCAAATTATTGCCACTCATGGCCTGTTGCATTTTAAAATTACGCATTCACAAACAAACCAATAGACAGTCTCTCATTGACAAAAAAATTGTTGATGGATTTGGTCCAACATTTGTTAGTCCCCAGTTAGGCCCAACCACAGTCAGTCCCAAAATTGAGATTGCACTTTAAAAGATTAAAGCATTTCATGGATGACAAATTTTATTTTAAAATAAACGAATTTTCCGGTGTTGATATTCTTGAACCTCCCATACAGTTGTGTGGAAATAAAATTTAATTTCATGAATTCCCTTTTTCAAATATTTAATAGAGATGACACTTTGTCGCAACGCGATACCACAAAATTGAGTATACGCTGAACGAATACGTCAGTTTATTAACAGGCGTTTTGTTAAAATTTTTCTTTAAAGCATCAGCTAGTTGCACTTTAGTATATCTTTTGATGTTTAACAGATTTTTGAGAATATAATTATGCTTTTACTCCTTAAAAACTCTTAAAACAAACTCTAGAAGGGAAGCTCCTGAGAAAGAGCTTGTTCAGTCATCAAATCGTCAAAAGATGTCAAACCTGTTCGAGAAAGTGCTTCAATGATTGGGAAAAGCCTGGTTGTATCAAAAACATATTAGAGAAATATCTTAATACTGAAATTATGGTAAATTTTACAGGAAGGGAATGCGAAGAAATTTCAAGTGTTACAACAAAGAAGAAGATTATACGCTCAGTAAAGAAAAAATCAACTGTTAAGTGCCCCAAAACTGCACCATCGATATCCCCAGAAACTGGATGAAGCGTCTCAGTTGAAACAGTTACACGTTCTCATTATGCAGGATTTCACTGTCGTACTTCAATACTCAAGCCACTCGTTAGTTATGTCAATAGAGAAAGGAGACTCTTTCGCAAAAAAAGCTTAGTTTAAAGCTCAGACCATTCTGGAACGGTGTTCTTCACTGCTATAAAAGTAAATTTTATCTGTATGGGAAAGATAGGGGATATAAAATGTAGAGGAAAGTGGGAAAAAACTACATCCTATAAACATATTAATAAATATGAAGAATCTGGATAAATATGGCTTCATGTAAGGTTGCATGCAAAAAGAGTATAAAAAGAACTTATAATTGAGAAGGTTAGAATGACAGTAGTGTAAGTCCTTCGAACTTACTTTTGAGTAATTCAAGGTTTTCTAAAAGCGTTTGCAAGTAGTTAAGGTCAGTAGACATTGTTGAGGCTGCTCCAAGTGATCAATTATTGTACTATTGAATTATACAGCTATCACACTAAACAGAGGAACTAGAAAGGAATCCAAATCCATGCTTAACTCAGATTGTACAATTTTGTGACTTACACCACTGTCATTCTAACCAGCTCAATTATTGATGGCATTATAGATAGGCTGGAATATCTTGAAATTTCAAAGAATAACTTGCGAAAATACGCCGATAAATTGGAACTTGTGTCAAACTTCGTCTTTCAGCAAGACGATGACTCGAAAGGTACGGCGAAGATTTTCAAGTTATATTTGACGTAACACAGAGAGTAACAGTTACATACTCTATCCCGATCTGTAAGTTTAAATGTCAATGACAATTTATGGTTTAAATTGGCGACATCCGTCCACGGAAATGAAATGACAAGTCAAGAAGATCTGAAGTAACTTGCAAGCGAAGAATGGACGAAATTTCAGTGTTGACAGCCAGAAACCTCATGGAATCCACGACAAAGAGATTGCATGCTGTGGTACAAGTAAAATGATTTGCAGAGAAACATTAATTTGATTATTATAGCAAAATTAAAAAAATATATCCTCAATTTTTGTGACATTGCTTATGGCTAAGTGCAATATTTATTCATTCTTAGAAAAAATAAATCTGATTACACAATTTCTTCTTTACTTATTAGAAGAGGAATGGCAAAGTAAGCATGTTAAGTAAAATTAAACTCAACACGTTAAGATATAAGTATGCTCATCTTGCGACTGAATGCACTTTTCCAACTCTGGTAATAAGGTCATATGGAAAATTTGAACGATTTAGCTCCTTGCCTTTTAGAGTAATCGCATTCACATACATACGGAGAACAGACAAACTGCACTTTGAAGGATTTAATCTAAATTTAACCGAAGTCTACAATTTTCTTGTAAAGGCCACATTTCAAATTTCATTCGTATACCTCGCTCCTATTTTGAGCTATTGTTTTCACACATAGACAACAGATATGACTCCAAGACAGATAGTAAAGTTTAAAACTTTGAGAATCATCGATATCTAGAGGTCGAATTAATTGCAGATTACAATTCTTTCTCTTTGAATACTTTGTAACGAGAAAGTAAAAAGTAAAATTTTGATTTTCCATAACAGATGAATGTTTGCAAAGTGGAAAAAAAAACCCGAGCAAAAGTTTATTAGTATTGCATGGTGCTATTGAAATGATACGAACAATGATTAACCCAAACAAGACTTTTATCTAACTTTCATTTTCAGAACTTTTTTGTATGCGCGTATTTATTTAAATGCTCTTAAAAGAGATAATTTCATCTCGAGGCACTTTATCAACTATTCTTAAAGAAGATTAAATCGTCCCAACTTCCAACTTTAATGTTATTGGTTGATACTATCAATTATTTTTGGACTTGTCCAATCAAATCCCTTCTGAAAAGCGAAAGTTTAAGAATGCATGATTATAAGTGACGATATTGTTCTCCACTCGTATAAATGTCCCTATTAGATGAGAGCACATCATTAAAGGCAGTTAATCAATACCTCAGGCAGTATTTTCCAAAATCAACAATCTAAAAATGAAGACCTTACTCTTTATGCTTAGCTGTTTTTACTTGATCGTCTGCAGTATTGTTCAAGCAATTGACTGGGATAAATGTGGTAAGCATGTATATGTATTATTGTTTTAAAAATTAGGGTAATAATATAGTATTGGGATATATGGATTGAGTATAGTATAATGTAGTATTGGGATAAATGTGGTAAGCATGCATATGTATTGTTGTTTTCATAAGTAAGATTTAAGGTTAATAATTTCAGGAGGTTATATATAGCGACTTTTAAGCTTTTCTTCCTTGATACTTCCATTTCGGAAGCCTAACTTTTCATCATTTCCTTCACAAAAATTTATTCATGGCTTCAAAGTTCAAAGATAAATAAGAAACGTATTAACCTTAATAAATGTTAACGATCAGAAAACTCAGCTGAAATTGAATAATCTTTTATGGAAATGTATGAAAATTATTTAAGCCAAGATACTTTTCTTCAAATTTGCTTTCAACAGATGCGAAGGAATCTGAAACAAGAAGGGGCTTGCAATAGTTTTTGTGGACACGTAGTTGTCCTTCGAGAACCTGTTTGGTGTCTCGAAACTGTGTTCATGAAGCCGTAGGATATGTGATGGGTTTAAAAAATTAGAAAATAATATTCTATTTTACTTGTTAAATTGAGAACATATATCTTCATGTTTTTAATATGATAGAAATCATGAAATAAAACAACTTTTTCGCAAAACCCAGAATTTCGAGAAGTTGGAAATTATGTGGAGATTGAAATTGTTTGTTCAGTTTGTGTATTAATTTTTTTTGGCAGTAACCATCTTTTTTGTGACGCTAATATTATATTTTCTGAAAATGATAGAACATTTGGTCCAAATGATTTAAGATGTTAGCACTCGTGAAAATCTAACTTAAGAAGAATTTTTGATCTTAGAAAATAAAATTTTGAAAAGACAGGAAACAATAAAGGCTTTAATTTCGATCAAAAATTAAGGCCAAATATACAATGCACATAAACGTAATTTTAATGTTATCGGTGAAACGTTTTTGAATTACCCTGTATATTCTGCAGTAGTCTATCCTTCTAATAAAAAAAACCATATGCTCTGCGTAGTTTAACCAAAAATGGCTCTTGTGCCAAACACCAAATCATTCTGGTAATAAAAATGAACCATAAGGAATAAAATGTCCGAATTAATGCATTTTTTTATTTACTATTTTTCACATTTAGACTGCTTTCGTTTTGAATACTTCGCTTCGTATAAGGGGCAGCAAAGAGTATATTTCTGTTTCCTTAAAATCTTGAAATTACTAAATATGTTAGAAAACGAAGATCGATAATTCGTTTTGCAACACTAAATTGAATGCACTGACATTGGTATAGCAAGGCAATTGATGCCCATGATGCAATATTATTTTTGTACTCTTTTGCATATTTGGGTTACAAGATCAAGAGAAGTGTTTCTGTTTTGTTTTGGTAGGGCAGGGTGAACTATACATCTGTTGCACACCACACAGTCACTGTTCACGGTCGTTTACAAAATAATGCTGCATTGATTTTCAGGATACAGAGTATAATTCCTCGCAGGTTAAATAGTTTTCATAAATTAATATAAGGTTTAAGGCATTATCAAACTTTAACGAGCATAAATTAAAAAGTATTTTTTGAATGTTTAAATGATTAATCGAGATATTATGAAATTACATTTTAAAATTGAGATTAAACAGAATATTTCATGTTGTAAAACAAAGGCTACCATTGATAATTAAAAGTTTACCACGACATTTTTTTTTAAATTTACGTTAAATATTTAAATTTCTTTCCTTTTATGAATTTTTAAAATGACGTAGGAACATTTGTATCTATATTAAAATATCATATATAAAATGAAAAATAATTTATATCACAAGAATAAGAATACTAAAAATTAGACAAGATGACAAGACTAATAAGAAGATCTACTAAGAAGATCATTATTTAAAATCAAAAATCTGGATGTAAAAACAAATTCCTAAAAGAGTGAGGCAATGCTAGAAATAGTTTAAATAAAATCTAGTCTCTTTCACATTTATAATATATTTGAATTTTTAATAAATGATTGTAAATTTTCTGTGTTATGATATTCCTTGTAGTTTAAATTCTTTGCCGTATTATTTTCAGATTTTTGATACAAATTAGTTTTTTGAATGCATCATTAATACCGTTATTAATTTTTTAAAAAATTAATATTTTCTTTCTTTTAGATATTAAAAAATTTCATTTTTCAAGCGTATATTTAAATGAAATTTCGAAATTAATTTTTTTTCCAAATCCACTATCAGATGTGTAATCAAAATTTATTTCAAACGAATTGATTTATTCATGTGTCATATATATGTTCTGAAAATATTAAATAATTGTATTGTCATTGGAAATATACCACTACGGAAAATTTTCTAATTCCAAAACGAAAAATCGGCTTAAAAGCATAAAATTTAAAAACTCGAAAGAAGTCCAGTTAAATGAAAGTATGTTAACATCAGCTGCATTTTATTTTGTTGAAACACTTTATTTAGTTTCAAGAGCTAAAAGTCTATAGTTATTGCTGTTTAATCCTCTTATAATAAAGATTTCTTAATAGCTAGAAATCTTTCATTGTAAGATGAAACGAAATAAGTATAAATTTACATAAAAAGTACATGAAAATTATTCTGAATTACTCAGGTTCAGGAAAACAGATTATACAACTGTGGAAACTCAGAATATCCCCTGATCCAATACACTTGAGTGGAAAGGAAGCACGAGTTTCGGTTCAAGCCGACCTCTACGAAGACATACCATACGGAGCTCGAGTTCACATCAAAATCTGGAAAGTCACTATGGGGGGTATTTATATCCCAGGTCCCTGCTTTCTGCCAACAGGATGGTAAGATTCTTTTTATCTTGTTTCATAATGCCTCATTTGTACATTTGCAGCACGTCTTTATGCAGTTATGGAATGCATTTTTTCCTTTTCCTGCGAGATTTAAACGACACTTAGACTGAAATGTAGATTGGTTCTCTTTGAAATCGAACTCGAGAGTTACCTTCCATTTATAGACAGCAATACCTTGAACATGCGCGTGACCTCCGATAAAAGCGTTTTAGATATGAATGCATAAGAATTTTCATTCATAATAGGGAAGGCATGGAAAACAGAAGTTTGGGAAAAGTATGTAATATAGAAGGCATTTTCATACACATCTATACAAAATTATTATAAAAGAATAAAAATAAAAGTGTTACACAAATTGGAGTTATTTGGTTGTCGGAGTCTTCATAATATCTCAACACGCTCCTCCGGAGTATCAACTACTTTTCTCTCACTTACAATTTATTCACGGCGAATTTAAAAATATTCCTTTGCCAGCGTATGTGGCGTATTAGAGTCAATTTTTTCTAAAATCGATATTCTTTTCTGAAGAGAGATGATATAAGATATTTATAAGAAATATACACGTAACCACAGGAATAAGAGCCGGATTAGTGGTAGTTGATTTAAGAAGAAGCTCATTTTCATAGAAAATCCTAAGTTTATTGTCCAAAATAAATGAAATCAATCAGAAAATTAGACTATATATGATAAATATTATAAAATATAAATAAATAAATTTACGTAATAATAATCAAAAAATTATAATCGAAATGAATAAATAAAATTTATGAAAATAACTTGTATGATAAATAGAAATAAAAGATAATTGTAAGAAATATACATGTAACTCAGGAATAAGCGCCGGATTAGCGGCAGTTGATTTGAAAAAAATCAAATTTTAATAGCAAAAAATGTATGATCGTCAGAAATATATAAAACTTATACTGAAAATTAAACTATACACGAGGAATATTACAATATATAATTCAATATCGCAGCAGCAGTCTATAGTTTTCATCGTTCCAAGGTCAATAATATCCGCATAGAGTGACCTGCTCTCCATTTAAAACACTTTCAGGGGCACAAAAGATTTATTTATTATTTGACCTAGTGCTGCCATCTCTTGTTCCCCTTAAATACAAATACACTTAAAATATAAATCACCACATGACTACCGTCTGCCTAAGAAAAAAACACTCCTAAAAAAGTGGATGAGAAGATAAAGAACTCCCTGAGAAGGTAAATTCTCCCAAATAAAATGCCGGATTACTGAAGAAGAGAAGCACAGGTTTATAGAGAAACCACTGTATCTACGAAAATTGTAATGAAAAAACTTTGAAGACTAATGTAACATTTAATTTTCTATTAACTTTCGTTTCTGTTTTTGATATTTGTATAAAATTATCTCATAAGACTGATATTCGACTTCGCATCGTCACTAACTCCAAATTTTTAAGGGCAAAGATTTAAAATTTCCTTTCTCTTTTTTGCAGTGACGTTGAGCTCTGCAGCTTTCTCGAATACTTCAGTGGCGAATCTGTGTGTCCAGTGAAAGCAGGACTCTATGAAAGCAACGACAATGAATTCGACATACCTGAAATGGGTAGTGTCGTCAAATGGTTTGCATCGGTAAGTTTCAAAGAAATTTGTATCTTTAGGAACAATCAGTACCGAATACAGCAAAGCTTTATATTGCTTTCGGCTGCGAGAAAAAATTTTCCTAACAATACACAAACACTCTGGAAAGGTTTTAAAATTACAACAAAAAAAGACCTAAGGAAACACGAAAACATAAAAAAGGCAAATATAACAAGGAGTAGTTCTGGGTTCTAAAGACAAGAATAGGAGAAGCTTTGCTGAAATTTTGACGAAGTCCGGTCCTGAGAACCACTGCAATTGAAGTATTCCTACAAGAAATCCTCCGAATGCATATGTTCCATCGCCCCGCATTGACCTAGTGAGTTAAGGCATGCGTGGTTGAGAAATATGAATGGATGGAAGAAGATTATGTGTTCTATTTTCTAGCTATACATGATCTTAAGGAGCTTTATTCAAAATTTGATAGACCAGCGTGCGTTTCGACAACGCATTGCTCCATTCCGTCGGTCGGCCTGACCTTTGGAGGTTTGCCTGAAAGCACAACACATATGTCAACCAGGAAGGCATCTTACTCGAACATATCAGTTTAAATCTGACGTTAACCAAAGGGCATTTCAAAGTCACAATGATCAACAAAAGAAGGCATACTTTTCCGCCATTGAATCATGGATTTGTCTAGCTATCCAAGTGGAATTAGAACTACCACTTATTCTACCTCAATATTGTCATACAAATCCATCTTATTTTCGTTGAGGTTTTAACAAGAAAAATCGAGTGTGTGCGTGTGTGTTAACCAATTCAATTTAGGTAGAGTAATTTCCACTAACACTCCCATATGAAGCACCCGCCTAGGGTAAACCTACTTGGAATACATGACCTTTCCTTGCAGTTTGTCGAAACTCTTTCAAATCACACTGGATATTTTTTATAATATCCTGTTTCACACGTTGTTTAAATTACAGCATATTTACCCATGTTTTAATGCTTTTTTGGTAAAGAAAATAACAAAATAAAATTATTCCTCTGTATTTTAGTTTCAAATGTATTATAATATCATTTAAAAATTAAATATGTTGTCAAAAATTTAAAATGGTAGACATTATATAAATTCAATACTTCATATTATAAAAATTAGTTTTCTATTTTAAACATTGTTTTTTCTGCTTCTAGGGATTCTTCTGGATTGAACTGAAAATGACTGGTCCAAATTCAGAACAGCTAACATGTTGGTCATTTAAAGGGGAGGCAAAACAACTCTTCTCGCCGTGGAACCGAGATGTTATATCTTTGTATATGAAAAACGAAACATCTGTATAGAAAAAGTATCTGTTGCTATACATATTTTGTATTTTATCTTTTGTTAATTTATTCTATATATATATATATAAAGATGAAAGTTTGTATTACGTTTGTGTGTATGTCTTCTATATAAATCCACAGTTTTTTTCCGATCATGATGAAATTTTGCACACGTGACTTTTGAGAGAGGCGGGAGGTCACTGTCAACTTTCCTAAGTCCAAAAAAATTAATTAAAATGTCAATTAATTAATAATTAACTAATATTTTGATGTTTTCTCACGATATCTTCCGAAAGGATTTCGATTTTTTCATCATTTTAAAGCTCAAAAATTTGCTCCTTTAAATATACCACTTTTATTGCGTTACGATTTTTTTTCCCAATTTTAAAAAATTTTCAAATATATATTTTTTAAGATTTGCCACTTCTCATCGTTTAAATAAAATTCAGAGTTTTTCAAAATTTTGAATTAATGTCATATCTACTAGATTATTCAAATTATTCATTACGCATAAGACGAAGTTTTATCTTTCGTACAAATTAGTAATTGTAGTAAGAGACGATTGATTAAGAAATTTGGGATATGATTGATTTAAAATACATGTGTACTAGGAATCATTTTTAAACTTTTATCAAATATTTCCACATATAATATAATCATTCGGCAACACTCAGCATTTGATTTCTGATTATTCTATGAAGCCATTAAAGACGGTTTTTCTTTATCAGAAAACAGTTGCTTTTTCGTTTGCTTTCGGATAACAAATATTTAATTTCATAATAATTCGGGTTAATTTCCTTTTAGATATTTTGACTAAGAAAAGAGAATGGAAATAAACTTTTGCTCTTCACAAAATGTATTTATTCTATATAACTATTCTAAGATTCAAGTTCAAAATATACCAATTTGTGAAGAATGCGCCATCATTCATATTTTCGTAGAAATTAACCGAAACTCAGCTAGCTGCAATGCATATATCTTTCTGAATCTTATCTGGAATTTTAAATAACTGCCTTATATTTGGCTTTGAAATTATGAATGGAGAATTATGTTATGCTTCGCACCTGTGGAGTTAAAAAATCTTTACTACCAGTACTCATATTTTCTCGAATATTAAAAGTATTTACTTTAAATTTTGCTATAATCCTCCGTTGGCATATTGTTACGTGTTCTGAAAATTTCATATAATTTGGTTTAAAACTCTGTTTGCTATAAGCAAAAACACATTCTGAAAAATTCTGTGATTTTTAAAAACCCTTATATCTTCCCAATATACATATTATATTTATGAAAATGTATTTAAGTATGGCGCACAGCAAACAAAACCATTGATGAAAGTTTGCAAATAATCATAAGCTTGCTGTCGAAGGAGATGAGCCTCAAATCATTTTATTCTTCATGAATTTCTAGTCGGTGGCCTAAATGTCCTCGTGACCGATTTTTCAATGTAAAATGTGATATCAAGCCTATTCTTTTCACAGTAATAATTCAATGAAAATTTACTCAACCTTCCGGAAGATATTCGAAAAAAAGTGGAAATCCAAAATTGTCTCATTTTTTCACCCACCTATGCATACAATACAATGAAACCCATCTAACCCTTTAAAACTAGACGTTAATGTGGAACGAAAAAAAACTTTGTTTCCTTTTTTAAATTTGTAATAATGCAGAAAAGATGACTTTTGATAAAAAAAAGACAATGGGAACATATATTGAGGTGCTGCTGCAAGTAAGATAAAATTTCATAAATTTGAGAGATTTTGCTCTATTTCGATCTTTTTGTCTAATTTCTTATTTACTGTATATAAAATTTCAAATCAAGTATTTTGTATTTTTTATTCTATTTATCAGTAAGAAAAGCGTTTTTAGGGGATTTGAAACCTATTATGAGTATATAAAATATTAATTTTGCAAGAAATCGACTATGAAAAAAGAAAATATGCTGTTTTTTAATTTGGGAAATATTGCCGTGTTATACTTTTAACTGATGAAAAACGCTTACAAGTACTTTATGAATTATTGTTATTACCATCAGTAGCTGCGATTCGGAATTATAAGGGGGTGGGGGTAGTAAACAATTTATAGACAACTAAAAGTATCGGGAAATATAGAGGGTAGACAGCAAATTAATGGATTTCGCTGGATTCGTTTAATATTTTATAATTCTTAGTTTAAGGGAGCTAAAATGAAAGAAAATTTAATATCTTCCGCGGGGTGTGGGAAGTAACCACTCCCGACTCGCTGATTGCTATTGCATAACAAAATGTATTTTGTGCTTTAACAATGAAACATAATGAATAAAGTTAACTTTATTGTTCGTTATTCTAGTATTTAGGGTTATAATTGCACGTGAAACTGTGTATTAAATAAATTTTTTTTATCTTGAAATATTATATTTCAATTGGGGGAGAAGGTTCAGTAGTGTGAGATGATATTTGCTAGACATGTGAGCTCTTGCGATAGAAAAAAATGCAATTTATTATTTATTACTATCTATGTTTTTTATGTTATCAATAAGGGCAGTAACAGTTGTGTATAGTTTTCTTAGTTATGAGTGAAAATATTCCGTCATGTCATGCATAACTGCAATATCCACCTCAATGGTATGAAGCAGTTGATGGACAAGACACCTTTGGACTCTTTAGAAGATGTCATCTCCCGAAATTTTCTTGGGAACAAAATCAGCACCACATTAGGTGTGTCCCAACTAATCCATTTCTTCCATTCTTGGTGTGGACTGTGGAATTCGGGTCATAGATGCTACTTTCAGCAAGTATTCAGTATTTCTGTCGTAAGAATGGCATTTTGCTACACATTTGTTTCTCAGTGGCATAACAACGAAGGACAGGGGTATATTTGGCCCGCACCATGGAGACAAATCTTCAGTGCGTTTTTAATACTTTTTAGCCTAATATGTGTTGGAGCTAAAAAATGTGTCATCACTGGGTGCCATTTACACATTCTAAGCCACTAATGACCACTAGGAGCTAAAAGTCATATTATGACCCGGACGCCAATTGCCCTTAATATTTCAGTCTTTCTTTTCTCATTCTAGCACATGTATAGAGAAAGTTTTTACAACCATAAAAAAATTCAACCTGTAGATTTTGATGATTTTTCACTTTGTAGAAATTCTTGAGTTCAAAAGAAACAATTTTGGAATTGCAGCTACCTGTTTGTATGAGAACAAGTTATTTTTAAAAAATGCAACTAACAAAATAATAATATTTGGCATTTACGCCAAAATTGTATATATGTATCAAATTTTGGATCAAAGTCGTGAAGGCGAAGAGGTTCTTTTATAAAAAATTGCTCGATGCTCTATCCTTAACGATAGAACTATGATAAAATGACATATATTTACTCAGGTATTTTAACATGACCGTTTCTACACGCTTCTAAGGAAAATATATACATTTATTATTGTTCTTTTTATGTCGATTGTACGAAAAAGGGACTATAAGAAAAATAAAGATTAAATTTATTGAGCTGACAAGAACTCACTCCACGATCAAATATCACCTCACAGTACTTACAAAATTAACTAACAGAATAAAAATCCTATCATAGGACAAAAAACAAAACGGTAATATATAGGAAAAAAATATTAAAAGAAGAAGAATTCGGAGAAAACTTTATCAAAGGTCACTCCCCACTATGATTCTAAAAATTCAAAATTGGGATAATTTTCTGTAGAGATATCGACTTAAAAATGTCTAAAACATGGTTCCTATGTCACCTGAATTATCCTAAAAATTGAAAGAAAAAAATTTCCTCAAAATACTACAATACTACCTTTATAACAAAAAAAGCAGAAGAAAGAAAAGACAGAAAACCTTACCTTCTATCCCGGGAACAATATCAATAACGTCAACTCTACCGATTCGAAAAATGGCGCCTAAATATATGCAGACAACAAAGAGATACTGATCTGCACGCCAGAGAACCTAGCTCCATTTATTGAGAAAAACCTAAAGTAAATTACAATGTCTTCAGTTCTTTTATAATTAAATTTTCATAGCTGGTGAAATTTTTTGGAAAATCGTTGAACATTAAATTATTAATTATGTTATCTTTATCTTTTACATAAGAGGTACGGTTATAAGAAATTCTTTTAATTCTGTTAATTTGAGCGAAAACACCATTTTTTTATGATTTTGTAATTAAGATTAGTACTTAACATTCTCCGCTGATTGAAATATAATACGATCTTAATTTCTTGACGACGGGGGTCAATTGCCCCCCTTGCCTTCAAAGTATTGCCACTCATGGCCTGTTGCAGTTTCAAATTACGCGTTCACAAACAACCGAATAGACAGTCTCTCATAGACACAAAATTTGTTGATCGATTTAGTCCAACATTTGTTTGCCCCCAGTTAGGCTCAACCACAGTCAGTCCCAAAATTGAGAATGCATTTTAAAAGATTAAAGAATTTCATGGAAGACAAAATTTATTTTAAAATAAACGAATTTTCCAAGGTTGATATTCTTGCACCTCCCATACAGTTGTGTGAAAATAAAATTTAATTTCATGAATTCCTTTTCTCAAATATTTAATAGATATGACACTTTGTCGCAAAACGATACCACAAAATTGAATATACGCTGAACGAATATGTTTGTTTATTAACAGGCGTTTTGTTAAAATTTTCTTTAAAGCATCAACTAGTTGCACTTTAGTATATCTTTTGATGTTTAAAAATTTTTTACGAATATAATTATGTTTTTACACCTTAAAAACTCTTAAAACAAACTCTAGAAGGGAAGCTCCTGAGAAAGAGCTTGTTCAGTCATCAAATCTTCAAAAGATGTCAAACCTGTTCGAGAAATTGCTTCAATGATTGGGAAAAACCTGGTTGTAACAAAAACAATTTTAGAGAAATAACTTAATACTGAAATTGTGATAAATTTTACAGGAAGGGAATGCCAAGAAATTTCAAGTGTTACAACAAAGAAGAAGATTATACGCTCAGTAAAGAAAACTGCCATGTTAAGTGCCCCAAAACTGCCCCATTGATATCCCCAGAAACTGGATGAGGGGTCTCAGCTAAAACAGTTACACGTGCTCATTATGCAGGATTTCACTGTCGTACTTCAATACTCAAGCCACTCGTTAGTTATGTCAACAGAGAAAAGAGAGTCTTTCGCAAAAAATCCTAGTTTAAAGCAGGGACCATTCTGGAACAATGTTCTTCACTGCGATAAAAGTAAATTTAATTTGTATGGGAAAGGTAGGGGATATAAAGTGTAGAGGAAAGTTGGAAAAAAACTACATCCTGTAAACATATTAATAAATATGAAGTGTCTGGGTAAATATGTCTTCATGTAGGGTTGCATGCAACAAGACTATAAAAAGAACTTATAATTGAGCTGGTTAGAATGACAGTAGTGTAAGTCCTCCGAACTTACTTTTGAGTAATTGAAGGTTTTCTAAAAGCGTTTGCAAGTAGTTCAGGTCAGTAGACATTGTTGAGGCTGCTCCTAGTGATCAATTATTGTACTATTGAATTATGCAGCTATCACACCAAGCAGAGGAACTAGAAAGGAATCCAAATCCACGCTGAACTCAGATTGTGCAATTTTGTGACTTACACCACTGTCATTCTAACCATCTCAATTATTGATGGCATTATAGATAGGCTGGAATATCTCGAAATTTCAAATAATAACTTGCGAAAATACGCCGATGAATTGGAACTAGTGTCAAACTTCGTATTTCAGAAAGATGATGACTCGAAAAGTAAGGAGAAGATTTTCAAGTTATGCTTGATGTAGCACAGAAAGTAACAGTTACATACTCCATCCCGATTTCTAAGTTCAAATGTCAAACACAATTTATGGTTTGAATTGGCGGCATCCATCCACGGAAATGAAGTGATAAGTCAAGGAGATCTGAAGTAACTTGCAAGCGAAGAATGGAAATTTTATTGTAGACAACCAGAAACCTGATGGAATCCACGACAAAGAGACAGCATGCTGTTGTACAGGTAAAATGATTTGCAAAGAAACACTAATTTGATTTTTATAACAAAATTAATAAAAGTATTTACTCAATTTTGTGGTATTATTTATGGCTAAGTACAATATTTATTCATTCTTACAAAAAATAAATATGATTACACAATTTCTTCTTTACTTATTGGAAGAGGAATAGCAACAGTAAGCCTGTTAAGTAAAATTAAACTCAACACGTTAAGATATAAGTATGCTCATCTTGCGACTGAATGCACTTTTCCAAGTCTGGTAATAAGGTCATATGGAAAATTTGAACGATTTAGCTCCTTGCCTTTTAGAGTAATCGTAAGAGTAATCGTATTCACATACATACGGAGAACAGACAAACTGCACTTTTACGGATTTATTCTAAATTTAACCGAAATCTACAGTTTTCTTGTAAAGGCCACATTTCAAATTTCATTCGTTTACCTCGTTTTTATTTTGAGCTATTGTTTTCATATACAGATATGACTCCAAGACAGACAGATATTAAAGCTTAAATCTTTGAGAATCATTGATATCTGGAGGTCGAATTAATTGCAGATTACATTACTTTGTCTTTGCATACTTTGTAACGAGAAAGTAAAAAGTAAAATTTTGATTTTCCATAACAAATGAATGTTTACAAAGTAAAAAAAACCGAGCAAAACCCTTATTAGTAATGCATGGTGTTATTGAAATGATACGAACAATGATTAACCTCAACAAGACTTTTATCTAACTTTCATTTTCAGAAATTTTTTGTATGCGCGTATTTATTTAAATGCTATTAAGAGAGATAATTTCATCTTAAACATTTGATTAACTATTGTTAAAGAAGATTAAATCGTTTCGACTTCCAACTTTAATCTTATTGGTTGATACTATCAATTATTTTTGGACTTGTCCAATCAAATCCGTTCTGAAAAGCAAAAGTTTAGAATGCATGATTGCAATTGACAGTATTGTTCTCCTCGCGTATAAATGGCCCTATTAGATGAGAGCACATCATTAAAGGCAGTTAATGAATACCTAAGGCAGTATTTTCGAAAATCAACAGTCTAAAAATGAAAGCCTTACTCTTTATGCTTGGTTGTTTTTATTTAATGGTCTGCAATATTGTTCAAGCAATTGACTGGGATAAATGTGGTAAGCTTGAATATGTGTTGTTGTTTTTATAAGTAGGCATCAGGTTAATAATTCCCAGAATGTTGTATTTAGGAATTTTTAAGCTTTTCTCCTTTGGTACTTCCATCTCTCATGCTGAACCTTTCACTATTTCTTTCACAAAAATGTATTCATGGTTTCAAAGTTCAATTATTAATTAAAAAAACGTATTAACCTTAAAAAATGTTAACTTTCAGAAAACTGAACTGAAATTTAATAATTGTTAATGGAATTGTAAGAAAATTACTTAAGTCAAGATACGTTTTTTCAAATTTGTTTCCAACAGATGCGAAGGAATCTGAAACAAGAAGTGGCTTGCAATAGTTTTTGTGGCCACGTAGTTTTCCTTCGAGAATCTGTTTGGGGTCTTGAAACTGTGTTAGACGCAGGTTATGTGATGGGTTTAAAAAAATTACAAAGTAATATTCTTTTTTACTTGTTAAAATTAGAACATATGTCTTCATGTTTTTAATATGATAGAAATCTTGAAATAAAACAACTTATAAAAAAACAGAATTAGGATAGGTTGGAAATTATGCGGAGATTAAAACTGTGCGTTCGGTTTGTGTATTAATTTTTATTTAGCAGTGTGATGCTTTGATTGTGATGCTAATATTTTATTTTCTGAAAATGGTAGAACATTTGTTACAAATGAATTAAGATGTTAGCACTCGTGAAAATCTAACTTAAGAGGAATTTTTATTCTTAGAAAATAATGTTTTGTAAGGACAGGAAACAATAAAGGCTTTAATTTCGCTCAAAAATTAGGCAAAACATACAATGCGCATAAACAGAATTTTAATGTAATTGGTGAAACGTTTTTCTATTACCCTGTATATTCTGCAAGTAGTCTATCCTTCTAATAAAAAAAAGCCATATGCTCTGCGTAGTTTAGCCAGGAATGGCTCTTGTGCCAGACACCAAAACCATTCTGGTAATAAAAATGGACCATAAGTATTAAAATGTCCGAATTAATGCATTTTTTATTCATTATTTTTTACATTTACAATGCTTTCGGTTTGGATATTCGCTTCGTATAAGGGACCGTGAAGTGCATACTTTTGTTTGCTTAAAATCCTACAATTATTGAATCTGCTAGAAAACGAAGATTGATAATTCGTTTTGCAACAATAAAGTAAGTGCACTGCCATTGGTATAGCAAGGTAATTGATGCCTAGGATACAATATTATTTTTGTGGTCTTTTGCATATTTGAGCTTACAATATGAAAAGAAGTATTTCTGTTTTGTTTTGGTATGGCAGGTTTATACATACATCTCTTTCACAACCCACAGTCACTGTTCACGGTCGTTTATAAAATAACGCTGCATTGACTTTCAGGATACAGAGTATAATTCCTTTCAGGTTAAATAGTTTTCTTAAATTAATATAAGGTTTAAAGCATTATCAAACTTTAACGAGCATAAATTAAAAAAGCATTTTTTGAGTGCTTAATTAATTAATTACATTTAAAAATTGAGATTAAACATAATATTTCATGTTATGAAACAAAAGCTACCATTGATAATTAAAAGTTTACCAAGACATTTTTTTACTATTTACGTTAAATATTTGAATTTCTTTTTTTATGAATTTTTAAAATGACGTAAGAACATTTGCATCTGTATTAAAATGATATCATATATAAAGGAAAAAATAATTTATATCACAAGAATAAGAATATTAAAATTTAGACAAGATGACAAGACTAACAAGAAGAAGATCTATTAAGAAGATCATTTTTTAAAAAACAAATTCCTAAAAGAGTGAGGCACTGCTAGAAATACTTTAAATAAGATCACGTCTTTTTAACATTTATAATATATTTGAATTTTTAATAAATGATTGTAAATTTTCTGTATTATGATATTACTTGTGGTTTAAATTCTTTGCCGTCTTATTTTCAGATATTTGATAAACGGTATTTCTTTTTCAATGCATAAATAAAAGCGTGATTGGTTTTTTTAAAATTTAATATTTTCTACCTTTTAGTCTTTAAGAAATTTCATATTTCAAAGGTATATTTAAATGGAATTTCGCAATGAGTTTTTTTTCAAATCCGTTACCAGATGTGTAATCAAAATTTATATGAAATTAATTGATTTATTCATGTGTCATATATATGTTCCAAAAATATTATATTAAGGCTACACAGTACCCTAAAATGACAAAAGTATCGATTTTTTTGCATTTTTCGATGGCCCATGCGATTGGGAAACTTGACTCCAAATTTTACATCTGATATCCAAATAGTTTTAAAGATTTTGAAGTTTTCCGAGTGTTGTCAGTTACAAAATTTGATAGAGTGGTTAGTTTCGTTTTCATTTTGAAGCATTTTCACATTCTTAAAATAAATTAATCAAAAATATTTTATGAATAAATCAATTCCTTGTGTAAAACAGTTATTTTAACTTCAACTTTCACTACTCAAATCGTTTCTGTTTGTTTATATTCTGCGTTCTTATTGAGTTCTCATTACTACCCAACTGATATTCATAAAAACGATTTTTTCAAGACGAATATTAATTTTTACACAAAGTTTATTTTATTTAGAAAATTTGCAGTACTATATTATTGTTTTTACTCATTTTTCTGTTGAGAAAATGCCACTACCGAAAAGTTATCGATTTGTTAAGAGACAAAATGTTTTGAAGAGCTGGCAGAGTAATTACATACTATTTCAAATAAGGAAAAACATATTCATTCATATTGAGTCAAAATAGTGTTTTAGTGCATTTCATAAATTGGGAAATAACATAATAAAAATTAGAGCTCTACAAACATAATTAGTTTTTGTTTGATGCCTTTACAAACTTTAAATGCATTTTTCTCAGACTTTTATCTTTGGCGATGCAAGTGTTTTCTATTCCCTAAGGTTTATTTTCAGTTCAAGGTAGTATTGAAATTTTTTGTACATACTTTCATATATATGTTCTATAAGAATTAGCTTGGATTTAGGCCTGAGAGTTCTAGTTATTTTTTTTAAAAGGCCAAAGTTGATATTTTTAGAATTTTCATGCTTTTTCAGGTTTTTTCACAAAATAATAACTATCAAAAAATAAAAAAGAGTCAGATCATCAATCCCATGCTAACTTATGTTCCCAAGAATACAAGAAATATAATTCACTTGAAATAACTCAAAAATATTAAAAATTAAGAATTTTATAAGAGTTTTAAAAAAACTTTAAAAATTTAATTTTTTTTAAATTTTAAAATAATAGCTATTGCTAAAATGACGTTTTTAAATCGGAATCTGTTTATTAATATAATCCAAAAATAAAGTCAATTATTTATTTTATTATTAGTGTCTCCAAGAAAAGTTTTGAAAAAGGGTACTATGTAGCCTTAATTTATTGTCATTGGGAATACACCACTACAGAAACTTTTCTAATTTCAAAACGCAAGTGAACCGAAAATCGGCTTACAAACATAATATTTACAAACTCGAAAGAAGTCAAGTTAAATGAAAATGTGTAAAAATCCGCCGCACTTTATTTTGTTGAAACACTTTATTTAGTTTCAATAGTTAATAGTCTGTAGTCATTGTTGTTCAATCCTCTGAAGATTTTTTAAGCTAGAAATCTTTCATTGTAAAATGAAAGGAAATAAGTATAAATTGACATAAAAGGCACATGAAAATTATTCTGAATTACTCAGGTTCAGGAAAACAGATTCTACAACTGTGGAAACTCAGAATATCCCCTGATCCGATACACTTGAGTGGAAAGGAAGCACGAGTTTCGGTTCAAGCCGACCTCTACGAAGACATACCATACGGAGCTCGAGTTCACATCAAAATCTGGAAAGTCACAATGGGGGGTATTTATATCCCAGGTCCCTGCTTTCTGCCAACGGGATGGTAAGATTCTTTTTATCTTGTTTCATAATGCCTCATTTGTACATTTGCAGCACGTCTTTATGCAGTTATGGAATGCATTTTTTGCTTTTCCTGCGCGATTTAAATGACACTTAGACTGTAATGTAGATTGGTTCTCTTTGAAGTCGAACTCGAGAGTTAACTTCCATTTATAGACAGCAATACCTTGAGCATGAGCGTTGGGCGGGACCGCCGAAAAAAGCGTTTTAGATACGATTGCATAAGAATTTTCATTCCTAATAGGGAAAGCATGGAAAACAGAAGTTTGGGAAAAGTATTTAACATAGAATGTATTTTCATACACATATATGCAAAATTATTATAAAAGAATTAAAATAAAAGTGTTACACAAATTGGAGTTATTTGGTTGTCAAAGGCTTCATAAAATCTCCTCCCACTCATTCGGCGAATCAACTATTCTTTCTCTCACTTACAATTTAATCACAGCGAATAATAAAAGAAATATATATATTTTTCCCAGCACATGTAACTTATTAGAGTCTATTTTTTCTAAAATCGATATTCTATTCTGAAGAGAGCTGATATAAGATATTTATAAGAAATATACACGTAACCTCAGGAGTAAGAGCCTGATTAGTGGTATTTGATTTAAGAAGAAGCTCATTTTCATAGAAAAACCTATGTTTATTGTCCAAAATAAATGAAATCATTCAGAAAATTAGTCTATACATGATAAATATTATAAAATATAAATAAATAAATTTACGTAATAATAAGCAAAAAATTATAATCAAAATAAATAAATAAAATTTATGAAAATAACTTGTATGATAAATAGAAATAAAAGATAATTGTAAGAAATATACATGTAACTCAGGAATAAGCGCCGGATTAGCGGCAGTTGATTTGAAAAAAACCTAATTTTAATAGCAAAAAATGTATGATCGTCAGAAATATATAAAACTTATACTGAAAATTAAACTATACACGAGGAATATTACAATATATAATTCAATATCGCAGCAGCAGTCTATAGTTTTCATCGTTCCAAGGTCAATAATATCCGCATAGAGTGACCTGCTCTCCATTTAAAACACTTTCAGGGGCACAAACAATTTATTTATTATTTGACCTAGTGCTGCTATCTCTTGTTCCCCTTAAATACAAATACACTTAAAATATAAATCACCACATGACTACCGTCTGCCTAAGAAAAAAAACAGCCCTTAAAAAGTGGATGAGACGGTAAGGAACTCCCCTGAAAATGCGAATGCTCCTAAAGTACTGAAGAAGAGAAGCGCTGGTTTATAGAGAGACCACTGTAAATACGAAAATTTTAATGAAAAAAACTTTGAAGACTAATGTAACAATTAATTTTCTATTAACTTTCGTTTCTGTTTTTGATATTTGTATAAAATTATTTCATAAGACTGATATTCGACTTTGCATCGTCACTAACTCCAAATTTTTAAGGGCAAAGATTTAAAATTCCCGTTCTCTTTTTTGCAGTGACGTTGAGCTCTGCAGCTTTCTCGAATACTTCAGTGGCGAATCTGTGTGTCCAGTGAAAGCAGGACTCTATGAAAGCAACGACAATGAATTCGACATACCTGAAATGGGTAGTGTCGTCAAATGGTTTGCATCGGTAAGTTTCAAAGAAATTTGTATCTTTAGGAACAAATAACAACTAATACCGAATGCAGCAAAGCTTGATATTGCTTTCGGCCGGGGGAAAATTTTTTTCCTAACAGTACACAAACGCTCTGGGAAGGTTTTAAAATTACAATAAAAAAGACCTAAGGAAACACGAAGAAATAAAAATAGCAAATATAACGAGGAGTAGTTCTGGAGGCAACAATAGGAGAAATTTTACAGAAATTTTGACGAAGTCCGGTCCTGAGAACCACTGTAATTGAAGTATTCCTACAAGAAATCCTCCGAATGCATATGTTCCATCGCCCCGCATTGACTTAGTGAGTTAAGGCATTCATGCTTGAGAAATATGATTGGGTGGAAGAAGATTATGTGTTCTGTTATCTAGCTATATATGATCTTAACGAGCTTTATTCAAAATTTAAAATACCGGCGTGCGTTTTGACAACGCATTGCTCCATTCCGACAGGCGGCCTGGCAATTGGAGGTTTGCCTGATATAACGCATGTCTTATAGTTTGTCCTGAATGTCCACCAAGAAGGCAAATTACTCCCACATATCAGTTTAAGTCAGACGTTAACCAAAGGCATGTCAAAGTCACCATGATGAACAGAAGAAGCCAAACTTTTCTGCCGTTGTCGCATGGACTTGGCTAAGTATATGCCAAGTGGAATTAGAACTACCATTTGGTCTACCTCAATATTGTCATACAAATCCATCTTATTTTCGTTAAGTTTTTAACAAGAAAGGCTCGTTTGTATGTGTGTTAACTAATTTACTTTAGGCAGAATAACGTCGGCCGCGAGAAAAAAAAAATCCTAAGAGTACACAAACACCCTGGAAAGGAATTAAAATAACAACAAAAAAAATGCAAACACGAAGACATAAAAAAAGGCAAATATAACGAGGGGTAATTCTGAGTTCCCTGAGAACCATTGCAATAGAAGTAGTGCTGCAAGAAATCCTCAGAATTCATATGTTCCGAGTGAAATAATATTTACATGGTTGAGAAATATGAATGGGTGGAAGAAGATTATGTGTTCTATTCTCTAGCCATATATGATTCTTCCGAGCTTTATAGAAAACTAGCTGAAAACCCTGCGTTGCTCGGGATACATATTTTTTCATATATATCGGCCTCCTGTTTTTTTCTCTACAAATATTGTCACTAGCTTTCTCCAATAAACGTAAATCTTCTTTGAATCCTTTCTCGTTGAATTAAAACTTTCAAATATAGCCTTTTTATCACCTTATAACAGTATTGTTTGATTGAAAATGCGAGAAAATTCGAAAAATAAACAAATGATAATATAAATCAGATAATCATATACTTATGATCATAAGACATCTATACTTCACTTACTACCAGGTCGCTACGCCGCTTCACACTAATTAGGATCATTTGAAAGTTTGTAAAATTTCAATGAAACATCGCGTAGTAACTAAACTAACGTCATTGGATATTTGAGTCCATGTTAATAGCTACGAAATAAAAACGGAAGTAAAGTGCGTGTTACGAAATAACAGCTGAAGTAAGAAGTCTACCTTGACCCCAAACAATATTTTCTTAACTTTAACAGCGATGAAAACCCGTGACTAAAAGATTTGATGAAGCAATAAATTTGATTTTATAACAATAGAAAACATTTTTACAATTTGCGTTAAAAATGAATTTAACGTTGATGAATGAATCTAACGTTAATTACAGTTAGAGAAAAAAATGTACAACAATTAAATTACTATCATTAAAAAGATAATATTTTGCTCCTTAAGGTGGTATAAAAATAGTTTTCGTACCATAAGTATTTCAGAAGTTATGGTGAAAAACTTCTAAAAATAGCTTATTTTTGTTATTTAATTAAATAAATAAAAATTTAATTCGAATTTTAAAATAATTTTTACGGCGTTAGCTCCCTCTTGTGCTAATCCATCACTGTGTCAAATTTGGTCCCCGTAACTCCAACGGTGTAGGAGTGCATAAAGAAACTAAAAACGAATACACAAACACACTTTCCTCTTTTATATATATACATTTGATTGACCGACGTGCGCTTTGACTGCGCATTGTTCCATTCTGTTAGTCGGCCTGACTGTTGGAAGTTTCCCTGGAAGCGCCACAGAAATATCTGCCAATTTCTTCAGAATATTCACCCGGATGGTAACTTACTCCCACATACTGGTTTAAGTCAGACGGCAATCAAGGGCATTTCAAAGTCACCATGATCAACATAAGAAACCATACTTTTCCATCGTAGACTCATGGACTTCGCTAACTAGGGTAGATCAAGTGGAATTATAACTACCACGTGTTCTACCTCAATATTCTCACACAAATCCATCTTATTTTCTTTAAATTTTTAGCAAGAATGGCTCGTGTGTGTTGGCCATTCACTTCAGGCCAAATGACGTCCACTATTTATCACATTTGGTGCACCCGCCTATGTAAAAAGTATTTGGTTTGCTTGACCTTTCCTTAAAGTTTGTCGAAACTTTTTCGAATCACACTGTATATTTTTTATATTACCCTGTTTTACTCGTTGGTTAAAATACAGCATATTTTTCCATGTCTGAAAATGCCTTTTAGGTAAAAAAAATAACGAAATAAAATTATTCCTCTGTATCTTAGTTTCAAATGCATTATATGATCATTTAAAAATTGAATGTGTTGTGGCGAATTTAAAATGGTGGACATTTATTTATATTATGCAAGTTATTTTTCAATTTTAAACATTTTTTTTTGCTTCTAGGGATTCTTCTGGATTGAACTGAAAATGACTGGACCAAATTCAGAACAGCTAACATGCTGGTCATTTAAAGGGGAAGCAAGAGCTCTGTTATCGCAGTGGAACCCAGATATTATATCTATGTATACGAAAAACGAAACATCTGTATAGAAAGTATTTGTTGCTATACATATTTTGCATTTTATCTTTTGTTACTTTAACTTTAAATGATAAGAGAAAATGTTTTCCCTAATACCGTTTTTTATTAATAAATATCTCACTGTCATTTTATTTTGTATCAATATTTGCTGAAGAACACAAGATCTGTATACCGTATAACCTTTTACCTGCCAGACTAATTCAGAGATACAGATCTAAGTCATTATGAATATCTAAGTCATGATGCTTATTATTTCCATTGTCAACATACCTTCTTTTCAACTAAAACAAAGTCTTCAGCTTTGAATAAGGTATCATTGAATAGGATTTTGTCTGACGTAGTATAATCAGTTTATGTTAAAAGCAAATTGCTCGGTTAAAATTTAAGTCAAAAGAAAAATATTTCATAAATATTTTGACTTCATGTATGCGCAGCTCAATCGCGTCTTTTTATTTCTGTTTTACAATATTAAGGTATGTGATTACCCCAAATTCCTCGTTTTGCTGAAAATTCTCGAAATTTGTTTTATTTGTTCATTTTATAGGCCATACATTTAGGTATCTAAAAATGCTTTATTTTTGTTTCTACTATAATTACAAGTAAAGTTATAGCATTAATAATAAAACGGAAATGACAATTCTGATACCGGAAGTGGCAATTTAAAGAGCCTTAAAAATACAAACAATTAGTTTGAACAACTATTTTTTAATTCTTAAGCAATATATTGTTTAAAAATATAGATTTATGCTTCCATTTCTCATTTTTATTGTTTTATTGGTTTTTGGCGACGCTTTTTTTTAAAAAATACAACACATCAGTAATTACAACAGTAAAAATTATTTTTTGGCTCTCAAATTGCAGTTTTATAATTTAATACCATTTATTTTGAACTGTTACCTGTTCTCAAGTGTTTTGAAATGTAAATTTATCCATAGATGCTTAAAAATTACATGGAGTTTGAGTTTGAGTTTAGTTTGGTTTTGTGGCGCAAGAGCCATAGATTTGACCATGCTGCGCCAAACTATATAGAGATCCGTCAAAATAAAAGTATGCAAGTAATATTTAAAAATATCAATGGTAAGAAAACACAAAAGGAGCACTGTTTAAATATGTGGATAAAAGCCAATTGACCGCAAAAAATCAAAAAGGTTCACATGTGGAGCTTTGCCAAGTAAAAGAGATAAATCAACAGAATTCGTTTAAAAAAATTTTAATCGTTGGGAGTTAAAATTCGGACATTCAGAGAGTATGTGTTTAACCGACATACTACAGTTGCATTGAGAGCACATTGGTGTCTGTTCTCCGAACAGTAGATGGCGGTGGGTATATCGAGTGTGACCAACTCGTAGTCTGGTGAGGAGGTGAAAATTACATGGAAATTGACAAAAAGCTAATTCAGATATCGAGACGCCATTCGCTATCTACTACACAAAATAATTCAGAAAAAATCTAAAAAGCTAAAACAACACAAAAATCGTTTAAAATCAACTAAAAGAGGGTTTGACTTGTAATATGGCGAGTTTTAAGATTCTAAGGTGTGTACAAA
>BGPR01011471.1:0-48478 GCA_013235015.1 Araneus ventricosus
CTTATAAAAAGAATAACTTTGAATTAGTGCAAGAAAACATTTCACTTCATAAAACTTATCAAAGGAGAAAATTGTTGAATTTTTAAGTGGTGTAAAAATGATTTAATTTTGAGATAATCTTTTCTAGATTTATTGCCAAATAAATGAATACATAAATAAAAGTCAAATTATCGCTTATTGAGTAATTAATTAAAATTATAATTAATATTTCGAAAAATTATCTCCGAAGTGCACTTCCCCACTCTTCAAAGTATATTTGTGCCTGATATGATAGCTCTAGGTCAAAGAGCTCTTCCTGTAGAGCGCCAACTAATGGGCTCACATACGTTTTCTTTATTATTAAGGATTTTTAATTTTTAAAGAATATTTAGGAATGCATTCTTGTGATATTCATTGTGGTAGAATTTCCTTATTGCATTGACTTCAGCGTCTCATGATTTTACGTTTTTTTATAAAAATTATTAACTACTTTTAAGTACACGTTTCAAAGTGAATTTTTTAAAATATTATTTTTAATGTTTAAAAACGTATAAAGTTAATTTCACTTTGATTAACCTACAATGTTAGGATAGGTCTTTGATTTGATATCTGTTTAGTTCCAACACTTTAATAAATAATTTTTATTTCGATGGAAACAAAAATTGAGCAGCATCTCTATTCATGGCAGTTTTTAACAAAGGAAGAAAGACGCGATGATTGTATAAACAATAAAAACGGTTTCGATCATGTAAATGACGTAGCGCTTTTTGGTACCACAGAATATTATTTAAATGTATTATGAAAGTCACTCACATATGATTCAGTGAAGAATCTACATGGTATCTCTTAAATAACTTCCTTATGGACCAATTTAAATAACATCTGTCTCTTTTCTAAAAACCATCGTACAATCATCATGAGTTGTAGTTATGAATAAATAATTCACATAAAATAATTTTTGATCATTGACGAGCAATTCAAGCATTTAGAGTAAAGTTAGAAAATATCTGCTTAAAATTTATAACAAATGTTGGCAGTCAGAAGAATCTGAAATTTAGAGAACAAAAGTTCTACAGAAGGGTAATGATTTGTTCATAAAATACTCTATGATAGTCAGTTTTAATCAATCTGCACTTTGTTCAATTTCGCTACAGTTTATTTTTAACTTAAAACGATATATAAAATAACATTTCTGATTTCAATCATGAAAAACATAAAAGCATCTTCCGTAAACAAAACACAAAAATTCCAATGCATCACAGCCAGGGCCAGACTAAAGACTAGGTGAACCAGGCGGATTATTATTATTAGTATCAGCTTTATTTTCAAAGGGTTTTTAATATGAAGGCTGGAGAGATGAATACTAGTCTATTTGATCGCAATTTGTTTGTATGACGAAAATGAAGAGGCGTGGTTTTTAGATGCTCGTTTCAAACTGTAGTTCACAAATCAAATGTCATTTGGCTACGAAACGAGCTCGCATGTGTATGAAATGCGTCACTTTTGTTTCTGTTATAAAATTACTGTGATATTTTAAAATGTCTATCATATGGAAGTCCATATTTTAACAGTTCAGAGGCTTTATATTTCTGCATTTTGCCAGATATATTAAAATGTGAATTAATTCAGGAGTAGCAGTTTTCTGTGCCTCTTTGGCAGTTACTAAGCTGTCGACAATGTTACAGACTGTAAATATGTTTTATTGATATTTTGTTTTATTCTAGCTTTCAATTGCACCTTCGTTTTGAAGAGTGTTTTGTAAAACCGAGTTTGAAATCGTCAGTTTTGTTTTATGAGAGAAAATAATCAAATCAAAAATCATTAACTGTTTTAACGAAATATTAACATTGGTGTTAAGATTACTTGCTTGCTGACACAAAATAAAATTACAATGATTTTTTCTCCCATTTTTTATTCTTTTGCTCTTTATACTTGATAGCTTTTTGTATGCTTGTACTTGTTAGCTTTATGTAAGGTTATAAATAAGTGTAGCTTGGAAACACGTTTATCTAGGAGGATAATTCTGGTGTCATTTTAAAAAGCTTGAGGGTATTACTAGGACCCAAAGTAAGACAATAAAAATATTTATCAGAACATAAGTAAAAATCGGTATTAAATTGAAAATTTCAAACTCCGCATGTTTTTTATTATAATATGCAGAGTTTTATATCGAAATGTATGAAACTTGCAGAATACTTGACTATACGTGAAAGAAACATTGTATTAAAATTCGAATTCAAAAATTTGAATATTACGTTAAATATGGGCATTTGTATTAAATAATGCTTTACTGCGCATATGCGAAATGCAGTTCTTTATACTATTAACAGATGGCGCCATCAAAAGCTACTGTAAATAAAACATAAGAAAGGCGCAGTTCGGGTCTGCGACGAAGATTTTTCTTGAAAATGTCGGGATGAAATCATGAAACAAGTATTTCGTATTAATAATTAATTTAATTGTCAATATCTTTAATACAATATTTACACAGAGTAGTATAATGGATACAGAATAGAAAAATCACGAGCTACCACATACCCTTGCTACATGCCATAAACTTGTGATTTCTCTATGAGGCTATCTGTCTGATATTTCAAATTAAATCTTCAAATTTAGATGCGACATTTGTAACAAACACAAAGTTTCCCTCATCAAATTTCATATGTTTGTATTTGAAATTGCTCCTTATTCCGGCCCTAGAAATTTTAAATCTTCTGGTACGTGTTGCACAACCAACTTAGTAAAATTTCTGCCTTATCACCTAGTCTTCATCGATGTTACTTTGGCAAGTACAAACATGCTCCCGATAGTTTTCAACTGCCCTTATGAAGCCCATAGCACCGTAGAATTTTAAACAGCGGCAATAATAAGATGATCATGTGAATGTACTTGAATGTAGAAGATGATGACGAAATTTTTCCAAAAGCTGTACTCTGCCTGCAAAAGCACAATCTAATGCGGCAGCCTCTTTATAGACTAGTAGAGATTGGTGAAAAATAACTGTCTCTGGAAATAGCCGGAACCTGATAAACTGCTTGGAACGCAACTAAAGTTATTTTAAATTGAATTGTTGGTACTGCAGGTTTATTAATCACAGTGTAATATGCATTTCTTCTGGGTAGTTGCTCCTTATAGCGCCGCTTAAAGGGAAGCTTTTGTAATATACTTTTTTCTATGCCAAGAAAGAAAACCAAACCATGTTCATGAAGTGCCCCACTTTAAAATCGCTTGTATTTTATGGTTTTATGAAATTTGTACTATCTGTATTTGTATTGGAAAAAATTAAATCTTTAGGTAGTTTTTCAAACGGGAATAAAAAATGTTCCATGTCAAAATGAGATATCGTCTTTTGCACAGTTTGGAATTAAGATTTGAAGATTTGTATAAGAAGAATTACCACTTTTAATATAGGAAAAGTTTCTTTATAAAATTTTAAAATTTTATTTAAGTGTTGAGTGATGTAGCGAAAAATCTTCCTTTAATATATAGCCTTGGGTTTCATTTCTGGGCTGGTAAATGAATTTAGGTGTTATTACCATTTGTTACGGATGAGATATTAAAACGTGAATATTGCAATACTTTGTGCAATATCTCCATATTTGCCAAAAATGTATCACTGTTAAGACGACTAAATGTAGGTATTATTCTTGACTTCTTGATGTAATCTTGGAGGAAAACACACAGAAGATTTACGTATGCGTGTGATAAACAATAGCAAAGCTCTCATTTGTGGAAATCGGAATTAAATGCTTCGAATTCTCCCATTTCCAACGAAATGTAATCTGAAATACGCCGTGTTGGATGTTTGGTATGGGTAAATGGAAATTTTGTTTTTGCAGAGTGTACATTCCGGATACCTTATTATTTTTTATTTTGTAGAAGTGTGAAAAAAACGTTAAGAATAAATTGATGAACTATGTAATTATTTTGGATTCCTCGAGATGAGAGTCGTCAGTCTAAAATGTTTTTTAAAACTTTCATCAAATGTGATTTAAATGATTTACCAATTTGTAAAATTTTAAAATATTATTTTCGCTTTTGTATATGAAATAATGATATTTTATTTTATTTTTGTACAATTGCGGTAGCAATTCAAAATGCTTATCATATGGTATAATTTGAAAAAAATATGCATTATTCCATTTAATATTTGTTTTCCGAAATTTTGATACATTTATTCCCGAATAATATGTCTTGGTAATACAACTAATTTTTAAAGAAATTGATTTATGTTTCGTTATTACTGTCGGAAAACATAATTTATTGTTATTATCTTTACTTTTTTGAAATGTTATAATAATTTAGGGAAGTGATAATTTGCAGTTACTGAACCTACGAATAAAGCGTTATTTGGAGGTACACTGTACCTACGAATGAAACATTATTTGCAGGTATACAGTACCTATGGAATACTTGCAAGTTTTGTCAAATTCAATATTATTCTGTGGGAATTTTAAAATGTTCTTTTTGTACTTTATACATTCTTATTGCGCTCATGAGATTATTAAAAGAAATATTAATGCTACTTTGTTAGAATTTACAGTACCTCATCCAAGACAAGCGACGTTTTTATTTCACATTTAATTTGGTTTTGTGAGATTTTTAAATCATTTGATTGAATTCGGTAGAGAAAACATATTTAATGATTTTATCAGACATAAAATTAAACCTCATGGTAAATTATTAATAAAAACGAAATTTCCTATCCTGATGAGCTCCAAAGACCCGAAAGATGTCTTACGAACCCAAAGTCAATAGTTTAAATCTGCTACAATCCCATTTATAAAATGGAAGTATACACTGAAGAAAATTCAGAATTAGCCTTTGCTAAAATTCTTAACAAACGGTGAGGGGCTAAAGAATTTAACTAAATGAATCGTACCTCTGCATGTGAAGGCCGAGAGGTCAACCCTCTTCATTTTTGATCCATCATTACCGGTTATTCTCGTTAATATTTATTTTACAATGTCAAATATATATTTGTTTAACAGTGGCAAATCGAAAATATGTTGTGATGCGATTATCTTCAAGCTCATAACCAGACAGCTATGACCTCAGAAGAAGAGAATTCGTCAGAACATCGATCCAAAATTAGCACAAGATGTGAATAAAGGTTCAATATTCGAAGTTCACTAATTTTCCTTTTGTTATAATTAAAGTAAAATTTGAAAAAATGTTAAAGTTAATTTAAGTTTAATAACTTTTTACGCTTTAAATTGATCCTTGTGTTTCTTAAATTATCTTCGAAAAGTTAGAAGTAATCTATAAACTCTTATCAAGTTCATAATAATTTTATCTTTTTGTTCGATTCCGGTTGGATATATTTCTAAAAAGATGACAACTAAATTGTTATTTTTATGAAAATACGCGGCACCATATCGAGAATAAGCATGAATATTGTTCAGCAAGTATTTGGATCCATTATATTAAAGATTCTATTAGGGCTCGGTCCCATGTATCAATGCCGACCCATAACAGAAATAGTCGAAATATTATTGATTCCTTGTAAGGATGCTTAGTAGCTTTGGCAGTGTTGAAACTACCGCATGTCTTAAACTCTCCCGACACATTTTGAGAGACAAAATCTCTTTTCACCTCAGCCAACTAAGTTTGAACATTTTCATGACCGTATCTACGATGCCAAAACATTATATAACTCTTTGCCTATTTTTAATGCATCTCTTGCTTATTCATAATAACATCAACTTTTAATACTCTAAATTTGTCCTCTAAATGAACTTCAAGGGATAATGTTGGCAAGTACACCTTGCCAAAATAAGTTGCATTCTAGAATACATTGACTCTTACTTCCCCACTTATCGGTTCAGAAGGAAAAATTTCAATCCAGAGATGGCCTTGAAATCTTGGAATAGTCTTCTGTCGTTGCAGAAGGTCTACAATAGTAATGTCGATCGCGAATTTTACAGAATTTTTGTCGGTAATTCAAACCCCAAGACAGGAAGCAGAAGGATTAGAGGACTTTTCTTTCAGCTCCTCAAAGTTTGAGCCTGCTCTAGAATACAATTACGGCTGGAAACTTGGAGTAGAAGTTCTTTCTTTCTGGGGTTTCTTTCCTTGTTTACAGTCTCTCATTAAACGTCCAGATACCTGGAGAAATTCTTACTCTCAGAAGATAACATCTTCTGTGAATTTTCAAATTCTTTCTTATCCGGATATGAAGAATTTCCGACTTAAAATAGGAGTCGCTGAGTTGATACCGCTGAATCTCTAAATTGCAAAAAAGCGGGGGGGAGGGTCCATCTGTCTCCAGATCCTTTGAATCCGAACGATGAAAATGGATTTGCATTCTTTCTTAAATAAACGAATATTCATGAAAGCATTTCCGAAGTCTACTATTTTGGATCTGGTTGTTGGTTCGGAGACTTCGGGGATTTGGTACCAAGCTTCTTTAGAAGAATTCAAACTGTCAAAATTGTTCTTTTCATCATATACAATTATTATAAATAAAACCTTCTGATCTTTTTTCTTTCTCGGGTTTTTTTTCGGATTCACATTTAGATTCATTTACGCAGAAAAATACTTCACATTTCTTAAGCAGAAATGAAATGTTAAATGCCAAGTTCTTATAGTTATCTTTAGGAAGATCGTGCAAATGCGAGTAGAGTTAAGGCCCGGTAATCCTCTGAAATCCCAAATCCAAACACCACGTACTGTAATGCACAATGATAATCTCGAATCAAAAGATGACAGGGCATTGTTGTTCTAAAACGTTGGGAGGAACGCAAGAAACAAACAAAAATTATTGAGTTCTTTGAATGAGTAATTCGTATGCTATGAACTGTATTAAGTATGTGTTTTTGTACCTACTTTAACCTTACCTACTGTTGTGCTTGTAATTTTAACTTTAATGAAGGTGTACGCTATAAAGAGAGATTTTAATTATTTTTACACTCAAAACATTTCAGAATTACAAACTGTAATAAAATACAAAATAGTAGCAGATATTCGAGGTTTAGACGAAAAAATCTTTAGCTGTATTCCTTCTCTTTTACGGCTTCCCCCTATTATTTTGGTTAGCCGGAGTCGTATTGTACTTTTACCGGCATATCAACAACATCCCGTTGTCCTCTCTTTATCTCGTTTTGCACAAGCGTGCTCTTACAGGATACGCAATACTGGCCTTGTGAATACCCTGCTTTACCTCATGAGCGTCTCTAAAATCCTTCTTCAAATTCTTTTGTCCATTTTTTTTAGAAAAAAAATTATGGGACACATATCTTGTCTGTACTGAGCACGTGAAAGCACGACCAATTACAATCTAAGCAGTACGCTCACAACCAGCGCGGCCTAAGTAAACATGTATCTCTTAAGGAATTTGCTGCTTCAGTTCCACATGGACCAAACATCAAATTTCAGAAGTTAGTTTGAAATTAAAAGTCCGTCGAAAAAAGTTGACAGAATGCCTGTATTTGTGCGTTCTACGACGAAAAAGGCAACACTTAATCCAACAGCGCTCAGCAAATATTATTTTAGAAGTTGAAAGGGGTTGCAAGGAGGAAGTGATGAAAAACTAACAAAGACTAGCAAATATAAGGTCCTAGGTTCGTTCTTCCTAAAAAGAGTGAGATATGACCAGTTTATTGTTAACAAGTGTTTAACTCTTTAATCCCGAAGCGACTTTTTTCTTCTAGCTCCTTTAAAATCGGGCTATTTTGAGAGGCTAAGACATGAATTGGACTCTCCCAACCTGGGTGATCATTTACCCCACCACCCCACACACTAATGTAACCTTCCCTTAAGGAGCAAGGAAACGGGCTGTGGTTGGCAGGGATAATTGGACCTCCTACCAATCATTATCTCCTAAGCGATCCCAGAATCTAACCTACCCTCAAAAGAAGCCAACCGCCTGAGATCGGTCTTCGCCGTCGTTAAGGGAAAAGTTCTAGACTTCGCCTCGCTCGGTATAGAAGAAGCAAATGGAAACAGAAGACCAAGACCGTGAATTTAAGGTTGAATGGACGTGTTTATGCAAAATTCAAATGGCCTTCCGCCCTATCATATTTGTCAAGAAAAATTAGCGCATAACAAGAAAACAAATTTGGAGAGACACTTTACAACTAAACATGCGTCATTTTGCAGTAATTATCCCGCTGGTGATGCGAGGAAGAAAGCAGTTGAGACACTTCAGAAGAGACAAGGAGAAACAAGTTAGGTATTTAATTATTGGGCGCAGTCTTCCAACAATGTTAATAATGTAAGCTTTATTGTTAGCCAAGAGATTGCTCAGAGAGGCAAACCATACACAGACGGTAAATGCAGCAAAAGTTGTTTTATAAATGCATCCGATGAGCTATTCCGGGATTTTAAAAACCAGGGAGAAATTCTTAAAAAAATTAAAGACTTACCATTGTCTGCTAAAACAGTAAAAGATAGAACAGTCAAAATTTCTTCGAATATAACCAACCTGCAAATCAAAGATCTGAAATTGGTTTCAGCTTTATCAATAGCTGTTGACGAATCTTGTGACCTAAATGACACAAATTTCACTTTTTGTTCGATTTATTTCGTCTACAGGTCTTAAAGAAGACTTTTACGATTATTGCCATTGAAAGGTCAAACACGTGGCGAGGATATTGCAAATGCTGTCATTGAATGCATGGAGAAACATCTTATTACCCTAGATAAAATTGTTTAAGTTTCAACATATGGGGGAAAAAGTATGACCGGAGTGACAAAGGGTTTTGCCTCCAATTTGAAGGAAAAAATTAATAACGAGATACTTGTTTATCATTGCATCATTCATCAAGAAGCACTTTGTGAGCAAACATTTCCAGAAGAAATTTGCAAAGTTATGCAATTGGTGATCAAGATTGTCAACGCAATTGTAGCTAAAGCCCTTTTTCATCGCCATTTTTAAGACTTTTTAGATGAATTGGAGAGTGAATACGCAGATCTTCTGTTGCATAATGGTAGGTTCGTTGGCTTAAAACGTTTCGCTTCCTTTTATTAGAAATTATAACATTTCTCCTTGAGGAGGGTGTTAACTATCCTGAACTAATGGACGATAACTGGATCCAAAAATTTTATTCCATGGCAGACGTCACATCTTAACTAAATAAACTTAATAGTAAACTACAGGGGGAAAGAAAACGTAGTTTTTTCGATTTTGGAAGAAGTTATTTCATTCGAAAACAAATTATCCCTTTTTGCTCAAGATTTTGAAAGAGAAACATTAATTCATTTTCATATTCTGCGGAAATATAGGAAAGGAAATAACTCGGTAATTGACTTTTACTCTTTCAAAACAACAATTTTAAATATGAAGGACGCTTTTGAAGGAAGGTTTCAGGAATTCAGAAATAGCATAGCGACGTCAGCCTTTGTTGAAAACTTCTCAGTGCTGACGTAACATAATTTAATTTTTCTCTCTTTTATATTGACATTGGCGCTTTTCAAATGCAATTATATGAGTTGAAAACAAAGAATTTTGGAACTCCAAATTTGAACGCCTTAATGCTGAAATGGGAAATTGGAGAAAAGTAAATGTGATCTTAGTTCACAGCATAAGTTGTCTGCTTTGAAAGACCTAGAGAAGGAAGGCATGATGATTTTCAACACCTGGAATAGTATTCCTGACTCATATGATCAGTTAAGAAAACTAGAAATTGCTGTCCTTTCACTTTTTGTTTCTACATATTTATGCGAACAATCTTTTTCAAGTATGAATCTTATCAAATGTAAACTGAGAAATTGTCTTATTGATAAGAACCTGGAATCCTGCTTCAAATTAAAAACGACAAACAAACCTGACTTATCCAAGCTTTCCAAGAAAATGCAAGGTCTTTGTTCACATTTAATGCACGTTTTGTCATATTTTTATTTTAATGGAAAAACTATTTTTAGTTAATAAATAAGATTATTATTATTATGTCTGTTTTTATTTAACGGTCGTAGCTAATTTAAACCGACTCCTAAGAACATGGTTTTTGAAAAGAAATTTGACTCTCAAAAGAAATTTTAATAGTTGTACTGATGAACTATGGCTCTTTTGACAAATGAGTCTGCCGAGCACTGCACTCGGTCACTGCGGCCGTGAATGTAGAACGAAAGTTTGTTGTCTCGCATCGAACTGGCTCCCACAATCGAAGGCAGTTTTCTATTTTTGAATTAGCTGGAAATGAATCGGTCAGACTTCGATGTGCATTTTGTAGCAAATAAAGAATTTTACCTTCCCGAAAGTGTAGTATTTTGTTTTAGTTTCGTTACTTTAGTGAAAAAGTTTTCACAGCTCAAAGACAAGAGTTCTGGACCTGAAGGGAATCATCTCTAAAATCAGCATGTGTGCACTAACAGTCTAAGGCTGGACATTCAACATCGATCTGTTCCAATCCATTTTCAGGGCTTATTCTTAGCAGACCGTTTCCTTTTTCAGCTCATATAATTGGTGGGTCACTGAAAAGTCGGACTCCGCCGGACGCATCAACCTGCAACCCGATCCCCTAGGCTACTGCGTCTCCTCATTCCCCTGCTTTCAAAACAGGTTCGCCCGGCTCTGACATCCGTATACTGACTCCTATACACTCCCTCCCCCATGTTGTGTTTTTTCTTTTCTACCATATTTCAGTTTTCTGGCATATTGGGTCGAATGAAAATCCAACCCGAAAGGAATTCATTTTCCCTCGGTCTGCACCAATTTCCATCATCTTCTTGCAATGACGAAGGGGCTTGGCATCATATGTTCCAAAAAAATGGAGTGGATTACTGGTGAATGTCCCGCTTAAGTAAATCAACTTAATGAGTCAGCTAGAATTAAAAATGTCTCATCTGAAGATGAGTAAATTGTTAAGAAAAAAGACTGTTCTCCAAATCCCCTCTACAGTTGATACAATCCCCGTACAATTACTCAAGATATATTGAAAAGACATAAAGGTGTGTTTGAAGGCGAAGTAGATATCGCTGGGCTTCTTTTGATTATCAAATTGAATATAAGAAAATTTTTGCAATTTTTCAAATTTATGTGTTAGCGTTCAGGGCGGCTCTCGTCTTTGCTCGTGTTGCACATATGTCCTTTCTTGCGTGTACCAAAATCACTCATGTTTCCGTGAAATTCCACTTGCTCCTTCCACAAATTGCCGATGAACTTTAGCTGAGAAAATTTTCTTGTGATACAGAAACCTTATCACACTTCCTACTTCTATCACCGACCACATTTCTGTTCTTCTGTCTTCTGAGGCTTCCGCGCTCTACCGTATAACTAGCTCCACCTACCGGCTGCATTCCAATGTTGGGAGCGTCTGAGTCCTCTAGACATGACATTTAATTCTCACTGGGGAATGTGTTAACCCGTAGGAGCTCTTACTTACTTCTGAAGCGCTTTCGTATACGTATTGCTAGTATTGCATAAAATTCAACATTCTATAAGAAACTCAAAAAGCGTTTGAAACTCAAGTTTCATTTTGATATTTCAAGCATTCCGAAGTGAATCTACAGAATGCACTTGAATTTTACAGATTTCATTCTTCTTGATCCTTGAGAGTTTTTGAAGTTTCTGTTTTTCTTAAGAATTCAAATGCATTTTGAGAACTCAACGACATTCATTATAATGCAATGCAACGAAAAACATATTTAATAATTTGCGGATATTGAAAGTTTAGGAAAGGTAGATTTAAGTATGTGAATACTTCGGGGTTTAGCGCAGTTTTCTTTTGTTAGGAAACTGAATGAATTTCATTTCCTCCGAGTCATCTAAAAGAAGTTATTAACAAAGATAATACAAATAATGTATTAGCAATGGGAAAAGTGCTATCCAGTTTATTGGACGAAAAATGCCGATGATTGGGAAACCAATAAAATAACAGTATATGTTTAATACCACCACCATCTCTTATTATAGAAACGTCAATAATATGAATATTCATCAAAAAATCAAATGGCGCTGTAGAATTTCATAATATAGCTTTCGATAGGTGATGTAACAATAGTAGCCTTTCAAAACGAAGTTTTTCTGAACGATGATTTAAAAGTACAATATAATAAGTACATAACTGAAGCCCAACCAAACATTTTTTCTTCTTATTATTGAATACAAAAATAAAATTTAAAAACCATATGAGATTACTTTTTACCGGAAATTTCATGGATGAAATGAAACCCTCTTTTCCGGTTCAAACTTACCCCAAGCCAAAAAAAAAAAATATTTACAGCTTAACCACCAAATATTACTGCACTTGCTTTCAGAAATGATGTGCTTTCTTCACCAGAGAAAGACTTTTCAGCACTAAAATGTTTGCTTAAAAACTTACTTAATATTTTCTTCGTTTTGTAATCTCCCGAATAACTGTTATTTAAGTTTTAGCAAAAAAATTCACTGATCAATGTTACAAAGAAACGAGAAAAAAATCTCCATCCCGTACCCCTAATTAGTGGGTCCATATTTCACTTTCCAACTAAAATTTTATAATGGTGCTAAGTAACCTCCATGAGTCTTTGAACGTTGAAACCTGGTTGACTTGTTGAGCTCTACTCCGATGATGGGACGTAGAGGAACCCGAGGCAAAACAGAACTAGAAGGTAAATGAGAACCCCTTATTGTTTGGCCCAGTTTGTTGCGCAAATGAGTGAATCTCCTGGAATTTCATAGCACATGACTGAGCTGTCAAAGTCCATGATATTTGGATACTACGCATAGTTTAGACGAGTTTCTCGTTGTTGAACATAATACTGTAGTTTCGCCGAGTCTTCTTTCTAAGTTAATTCAAATAAATTATTATTATATTCGGATAAGCGCTACTTTTCCGTTAATAGTACTCATTGAACTGTTCATTCATGTACTTGTATTGTAGTTTCTTAGTTTCTAGCCTAGCCTTAGAGAACGCCGCCCCATTCCCCCGTGCCTGATTTGGGAATAACGGACCGGAGCAAAACGGCACTCTTCTCCATTTTGCCACAGTGTAATTTGCTTGTTAGTTGAGTAGAAAGTGCTGACGAAGTTGCAATAATGAGTTTTGCATTTAACTTTACTTTGACTTTGTTTAATTTTTAATTACCATATAATGTTTGAAGTAATCTTATTGAGATTACTTATACTTAATATAATTTATATTATGTCATCATGTGATTCATGTGAATTCAAAGTTACGTGAATTCTTATTTTCACTCCCGGTTTGAATATTACCCATCAGTGGCGAATCCAGGATTTGGGTATGAGGTCATAAAAATGTTGTGTCGTCGTGACGAACGTCAAACCTCAAGGCTTAATCCAAAGCACTTTCACTTTACAGACTTTACTTATCTGACAGTAAGAATAATAAAGAATACTACAATGCTTTCGATAATTTAATAAAACTTGCAATGAAGTAACTAGTCACATGCGATTTCGG
Source organism: Araneus ventricosus (assembly GCA_013235015.1). Lineage (NCBI taxonomy): Eukaryota > Metazoa > Arthropoda > Arachnida > Araneae > Araneidae > Araneus > Araneus ventricosus. The sequence goes on from BGPR01011471.1 coordinate 13,320, forward strand.
AAAAATGAATATTTCACTAAAACTGGTCCTCGAAAAGCATGATATCTCCAAAACGATTCATTAAAATTCATTGAAATTTACTACACATGTGTTAACGACCATTGCGGTTGTAACAGACTGCGTATTTTCTGATAGCTCTATTTAGTCATGTTCTACAGTCACTTTTAGTTCGAAACATAGGATTAATTTTGGCGAAAAATCAATGACACCAAATTTAAATGTTGATAAAATATTTTTTATTAAATTAAATTTTATCTTGCGCTTATTGCTTTGCAGGTAGTTTGAGCAGCACACATATGAAATTAAAATTAAATATGTCCCACATTTATTCAATTACGATGTTTTGCTTAAAATTAGAATTTTTATTAAAATTCTTGAAGAATAATTAGTTTCAAAAACTACTGATGATATATGAATTTTTATCTTTAGTTCTGACTATTAAAGCCTATTTTTGTTTTTTAGCTCTGTAAGTCTTTTTTGTGCATTCTTTTTTTAAATTTTTTCTCTGAACCTAGAAATTCTGATATAAAATTTCGATTTGATAATATATAAGAAATAATCTTACCAATTTTAATGTTGCAGAAATTTCTGTATAAAACTTCAACAAGCTTATTAACACGATAATCCGTTTGTGTCCCTGTTTTCTTTTTTTTTTAAAGTCTAGGTTTCTTATATCTGGGCTGGTACATAAAAATTAGTGTTACAGTCATTTGGTTCGGATGAGGATATTACAACATGAGAAGTACTAACTAGTGGCGCTGACGAGTGTCGCCTAGCATTATATCCAATGGATCCTATTAGGCGATCGGTGGCGCAGCCGAGCAATCAGTTGACTCCCGTTTTCCTGTCCGAAAACTCTCTTTGACCCAGACTTATGACTGGGCATTGTAGTAAATGTAGCCTATTAGCCGAGTGCAAATGGTGGCGCTACAGATCATCCGATGCAGCTGCGCGCGCATATGATACGTCATTTGGAAATTTGTTCTATCTACTGATTCACCTGCACAGTTGGAAACTATCTTTCCACAAACGAGTGAATATGTTCTTCTCAATAATGGAAAATGTTAGTATGTATATAGTAAAATATTATAATACACAAAATTATTTTAACGTAGCAAATTTTTCATAATTAAAAAGCATGAAAATAAACCAAATCAATAGTTGATCCTTATATATAATTTTGAGTGATTATTGATTTCTACAAAATTATTAAAATGTAATAAATAAATAGTACACAAATGAAATTACTCTCTGAAAAGATAATATTTTAATTTTAAATCATTTTATTTATATTAAGATAATAATATACCGTTTCATGTTTAATAAATATTCATAGAATTACTTAGTTGTCTGTTTTTATGCATACTTTATTTACAACTGGCTGTTGGAAATAATACGCAGTTTACTCTCCTTCCTTCTCCTCATTCAATATTCAACCAATCACAAGCTATTGTGATGATGTCATGGTGCAATACGTCACTGTGTGACGTCACATGTATCCCATGATTCCATGGATATCTTTTGAAACGGACAGCCAGTAAGAGGCTTGATATGTACTTCTAACTATGTGCTTGTAAACGTCTTCATGTCTGCGTCGTTATAATTGTCTTACGTCTATGTGTTTAAAATAAACGATGAATACTTCAAACAGTTTATCATCTCTGCATACTACACTCTGCTAATTTCTCCTTCACTAATTGCAAGACACGTAAAGGTAGGTAACAAGTAAAGATCGTAAACTTCCCTACAAATACTTGCTTTTATTTTTCTACTACCTTTAATAGATTCGCAGACAATGGCTCTCAAATTGGGAGATGTCCAACAATATACGTCCACCTAGACAACCGTAATGGCGAGTTACCTTTCAGAAAAAAAAATTTAATGTGGTCTCATTTACAAGGAAGCGCAGTTGCAATTTTATTAGTTTTTTATTAATTTTTGAAATGGGTCCAATAATTTACGACAGCATTTTTATGAAGTATAAGTGCTGCAACACATGGTTCACATAAGTCACATGGAATTGCACCACTGAGAGTGGTGGAATTCCATGTGATGTATTTAATTACAATTGTTATTACTCTGTCGTTAAATATGGTGATGTAAAGCATGTGAACAAAATTTATTATGTATTTATAGTATTTTCACTCATTTAGAGATATTTTTTTAAGAATACAAAATTTCCCTTAGAAAATTGTATCATTCACGGCATAAATCTAAATAAAGAGGAAATAAATATGAGATATTAGAAAAAGCATATGTTATTCTACCGATAAAAGTTTAGAACCGTAAAATCTCAATTACGCTATTCTTAATCTTTTTTCCTGATATATTTAGGAAGTATGAATTTTTTTAAAATTACAATTCATTTTTTGCATTTTTTGAATTTCGTCTAAATAAGGTCAAAACTATATTTTATATTCAGCTGAATCTATAAAGCTTCAGCATGTATTTAGTTGTATCGGTGGTCATTAAACTGTAAAAACGTGCGGAAGCTGCGGTAAATCCTGGGAAATGCAGACGGTATTCTACTAATTTACCGATGTTCTTATCGGAAACATAATTTGTAGACGATAAATATATGATTCCATACGTTAGATAATGTTACAGAATTTTATCTCCACTGATCAATCTTTTCTTTTGTAGTGTAGAGCAGAGTAAAGAATGTTTCTGTTAGATTGCAAAAATGCAATTACAAACTCTTTGGCTTTGCCAGTACTTTTAAATAATTTATATTTTCACAACCAGAGTTTTTTTCTTGTCTTGTGGCAACCATTAAGTTCTCAACGGATTTTTGAATGTTTTATTAAATATCTCAATAATTCATTTTCCTTTTTGTAGTAATTAACTTAATTATTAATCGCTTTAACTTTTTATGTAATTTTTTACGGTTTCATGTTTATTAAATTGTTAATTACTTTTATTACACAGAACTATATACTCGCCATTTTAAAGGCGGAAGCTTTTGGGTGTAATCTGGTCCGCGCATCCCCTGACTGTGATATTTTTCTTTGTGTAGTGTATATTGTCTTGCGACACAGAGCTTAGAGGTCGTGCGTCCGGAGGTTCGAGTTCCAAAGATTTTTCATTCGGTTCTCGATACTACTCAGCCTTGAAAGATACATGAAGATGATGGAGCGAACGTCGGAACATCGTGCAAACTGCCTTTTTTCTGTAGAACGACTTCTGAACAACTGCGGGCCTTATGAGTGGAAATTAGCCTTAGAGGTACGAGTTCACATTACGACTATGAACAATCAGATAATCTATTCTAAAATGAACGCTTACATGCACTGAATTTTGGCCTGAACTCTTTTGCAGGAAATTTCTGCAGCTCCGTCAAATGCATAAAGAATTAGCTTTCTTATCTCGCCGATAATGTCTAATGATCAAAGATCGGGTTTTCTCATCTCACCAACAATATAAAATGATATTTCGAACGATTGTTTTAATTTTAATACACTATAAGATGTTTCAATTTTTTTACTTTGAGCAAGTATATTTGATTAATAATAGAGCTACTGTGTAAATATAAAAGTCTGCAGCAAAATGTTATCATTTCTGTAAATAAGTGTAGTGAAATTCTAAATGTCTCTGTCATGCTATGTGCATCGCAAAAATCAAATTTTGTGTTAATGTGATGTTTCTTATTGTAATATAACCTAAACATAACTTTTTATTAAAAGTTGGCAATTAAATACTTAAATTTGAAAATAAAAATCTATTAGACCATCATCAGATATCTCGTCCTTTTTTCCTTAGCCAAATTCCTTCATATTCTAATATAATGGATCCTGGTCACGGCACCATTATATTAGAATATGAAAGGTTTAGGCTAACGAAAAAAAGTACGACGCTCGCTTCATCATCTTCATGTATCGCTCAAGGCTGAGTAGTGTCGAAAACCAAATGAAAAATCATCGGAACCCGAACCTCCAGATGAACGACATATTAGCTCTGTGTCGTAAGGCAATATAAACTACACAAAGAAAAATCTCCCTGTCAGGTGACGCAAAAACTAGATTACACCTAAAAACTTCCGTCGTTAAAATGGCAAGCATATAGTTCGGTGTAATAAAAGTGATTAACAATTTAATAAATATCAAACCATAAAACAAATTACATAAAAAGTTAAAGCGATTAATAATTAAGTTAATTACTACGAAAAGGAAAATGAATTATTGAGATATTTAATAAAACTTTCAAAAATCCGTTGAGAAGTTAAAGGTTGCCACAAGACAAAAAAGAAACTCTGGTGGTGAAAATATAAATTATTTAAAAGTACTGGCAAAGCCGAAAAGGATGTAATTGCAAATTTGTAATCTAACAGTTTCATCAAACAATTCGTCAACCTTTTGCGTATTCCCGGGCGGAAATGGGAGTGTATATCAAGGGGTCATCTAGGAATCCGTTAAGGAATTATATGATTTTTGTGATTTCAACTCTCAGAAACAAAATATTAAGGTATCCGACTTCGTTCGGAGGCCTTTTTTTTAAATAATGATATTTGAAGCAATATTTTTGTATTTTTATATGACATTTATGTTAAAACTTAATAAATCATAGAAAAAAGTTAAATGAATTAAATATATTTTTAAAAATTTGAAAAAACTTAGATTTTTTTGCACTAAATTTGACCTTTTTTCAAACACCCTCGTTCAAAAAGAAATGATCAGAATGATAAATCCTGTAGCATACATAATCCTTCAACTATTGGCTAGGTCCTGAAGCAAAAGTTTTGCAATGTATCTAAAAACATGTAAATTATAAGAGTTTTAGTGTGAAATCATGAATTTTTAAAGAATTTTGGCCTTTTTTCAAACCTTAAAAGATACATAACTTTTTAATGGAGCATTATTTCACTTATATTTTGGTTCGTTACCTAGACAATAAAATAAATAATATGTATGCCAAATTTGAGACGGATATCTTAAGTTGAATTTTAGTTATCGTGTTTGGAAAATGAAAATTTTGCAAAAAATCACATTTCGAGAAAAATGAGTTTAAAGTTTATGTTTTTAATTTACAATAAGAAGAAAAAGGAATTTTTCTTCAATACTCCCCAGTTTTGTAGGCTAGTCCTTAGTGTTTGCCAGCTTAGCACATTTTTTAAAATTTTCTGACTGGAAATTTTTTTTAGTCGTTTTCTTGAGCCTTATGTGTCATTATCGTTTTCTATCATTCAGCCGCCATCGATAGTTTTGAATATTGTTTTTCTGTCAAATAACTTTATAATGCCTATTAGTTGATCTAGAGATACTTTTAGTGATTGATATTGATCATAATTACAATTTATGTACTTTTCCTACGTTTATTATCAAAAATTACATCATTAACGGAGAATCAAGATACTGCAATGATTCAAAATTACCTAAATTTGCAACAATGTCATAGAAAACAAAGAAATTCACACTTAAAATCTTTCAAAATAATATCTGGTATACAGAAAATAGTATAAAATAAAAATAAACAATAAAATTTAAATATCTTAAGTAAAAACAATGAAAAATGCTTCTTTATCGTATTATTTACCACTCCATTTTCAACTGTTAAGTTCTACTAAAATGTCTCTAATTTCACTTCTGATCATCATAGATGTAAAATAAAAACTGTTTTGAAAACTAAAAACAATAGGCTTTCAGATAAGACATTAAAAAAAATTATGATTTTCGGTCAAAAATGGGTTTTCGAACGTATGCGGATACCTTAATTCATTGAAATAATCGTTATTCTCAAATAAATGTATTAATGTATTTTTCTAATTATCTGTGAAACCGTTTTCCTTTCATTTTAGTCTTGTGGATAGAAAGAGAATTTTACAGAGACTCCTAATGGTTACCAGGCCGATTACTCTCGACAGTGGCAAAAAAAGTTCCTATAACTTTCAAGAATTATGGTGCTATCTCTAAGGGTAACCGAAATTGGAATTTCCTGAAGAATTCCATATGATGTCATGCCCTGTCGGAAAGCCAAAAATACCGGAGGAGATGAAACGAAAGGATAATCAGTTTGGAGTTTTCTTCGCAATGCGAGCTATTAAAATGTTAGACATTGAGCGTTATTTATAGTGTTGTTATTGTTTTTTAATTAATGAATTGCTGTCAGCTGTAGCTGTTAATTTATACACTTTCTGTTTAGTTATGTTACCTTTATTTCGTGTTTTCTGGAATAAACCGTCATTTTCCATTATCTACCCTGTTGGACTAAATTCACCCTACACCCACTAGTTGAATTTTGTAACACATGTATCAGAAATGGGCAGTGCTGTGTATCGTGAATATGAGACCTCAAGCAAAGATGGCTGAGTTCACAGAATTTACTGTTTTGTTAGCCGACTTAAAGAAGGGACAAGAGAGAATGCTGCAAGGGCAAGAAAATATGAAGAATAGAAAGAAGCAAGGCAAGAAATAAAGAATCAAATCCGAGGTGTGGAAAGAATGATTTAAGAAATATGGAACGAAGTTCAGAGAAAGATCGAGGGCGTCTTCCTTCATTTCGTAATAAAATAAATATTCAGCGATCGCCATAAAGAGTAATGCAAAAGTTAAGAGATATTAACAATGCTTAGATTTCAGATCCTGCAATCAACTTTCATTCATCTAATAAGCAATAGAGAATATTTAAATGCAATGAAGTTTAACTATATTGCAAACCAAATTTTTTTCGAGGAAAATATATTTTTCCTTTTTCATAGATTAAAAAGATAGCTGAATCTTTATTCTTGTTTCCAGAATTGTTCATTGCACAAAACCTCGTATTAAACTGTAATTTGAAAACGCAAATCTGTTCTTGAATTAAAATCATCCCAAGTGATGGTAAAGCACACGAAAAAGCATACAATTCATTTTATGAACTTTTCTTAGAATTCGAAGATTAAGAAAGTCATCAGGTCATGAAGCATGTCAGTTGGAAGCGCAGATGTAGTGGCGCCGGAACGCACCCAAAAGTCTTTCCGGCACTGCATTTTATGAGAAATAAGTAAGAATAAAATGTAAAGACCTCCACGAAAACAGCGCAATTTTTGTCGCCTAGTTTGAAGCTCTTTAGAAGCTTCACGGGTATGTATTCTGCGAAGGATTTTACATGCTTTCTTTATTTTTAGAATCAATGGGAATTTGTGGAGAAATTAGATTTAGATCTAGATTTAGACTGATTACGTAATATTTATAGACGATCCGCTACAAAAGATGTTCACTTCATCTCTTGCATTGGATATATTCTTTCGAAAACGTCAATGAAATTCGAATTTCTCGTCAGAAACATAGTAGATTTATAATATTTTAGGTTGATTATTGTTCCTACATTATCGCCGCAACGTTCGCAGTAACTAAAACAATGAAAAGTATTGTTGCGAAATATTCTATTTATTTAAAAATCTATCAGAATTAGACGAAACTTTTACGGGAAAAAATTAGTGCCTCTAAAATTATTTTTAATTTTAAAGTGATATTAACTGGGAAACGGAAAAAACCTTTATAAAAACTGAATTACTGACTAATTTGACACGGTAAAAGCACTTTGAAACACTAGGGAATATTAGTGAGAAAAACTAGTAATCCAATTTATTAGTAGGGATTAGACTAATCTATTCCCTTCTATTCATGGTCTCCTTCCACTTAAAAGGCCAAACCTGACGATTTACTGTATTTGCATGACGTTTTGGCTCACCCCGCAGATAATCCATTAAATGGCGTACTTCCTCTTGATGGCATAAACAATGCTGAGGAAGTAGAACAGTATCTTGATTAATCTCCAATTTTCGCTCATCAGGGAAGTTATAGGACTGATTAAGATCAAAACATTTTCTAGGGTTTTATTTTTTATCTAAATTTCAAGAAATGTGAAATTTTTCTAAACATACTCAAATGTATTGTCAAGACGGAGGAAATATATTTTTTTTCTAACTAAAACCTGCCTCGGAGTCATTTTATGAGAAACTAGCTGTTATGCCCGACGATGCTCGGGATTAAAATACTTTCATGTCTAATATTTTCTAAGTAAAAAAACTACTTTTCCATTGAAAATTAAAATACACAAAATTATTTTATCGTCTGAAACGTTTTTTTAATTAAAATGAGACTATCAATTGAAGCAGGCGATTTTTAAAACTGGTATAACTAATTTTCTCCATAAGTTATTAATATTTGTTGCATAGATACTTCAAATTTTGAACTCGCAGCCAAAACATAAATGTTCTGGCACTCTCTCTCTTGACGACAAACAATTGGCGAGCTTAAGGGAAACGAAGTGAGTACGCACCCTAAGCTCCAGGTTAACCACGGTTTATTTGTTTTGAGACGTCAACATTCTAATATTCGTTTCATTTTAATCTATCCTTACTTAAATATCATTACACTTTTAAAAGCCATTTTAAGTCCAGCTAATTATAGGTTTACTAAGGATTTATACCCTATCAAACAATAAGGAATTACTCCAATAATTGCGCTATTCTATTTCTTTTTTATGATCTTTGCACTCGGAGTAAAATCGGGTACTCCAAGTGGCATAAGACTGGGACAGTCAGTATTGATGATTCCTCCGATGAAGACAATAAAAACACTTCAGACGTTGATTGTTTATATTTTAAAGATGAATTTTGTAATTTAAATAAAGAAGAATGACTAATCTAATGTAAATACTATCTTAGCTGTGCTCACGAAAGCTGCAGTGGCGCGGAGGAAGAAGACAACTGCTTCACATGTGAATTTTGTAACTACTATTCTTAAATTCTCATCTTCACTAATAACAAAGCAAAATGTGTGTGTGTTGGTATAATACATGTTTATTATGCTCGTGTATTGATATTATAGTGATAACACATGTTAATTTTGTTCATTTTTTATGTTTAAACTGCAATATGTCATCAAGACGTTGTGGTAATAATGCAAATTAATTTTGCTTCATTTGTTGTGAATACGCTGCGAGAAAGAGGCAGCGCATGATTACCGGTTATGTTAACATGGCAAATCATTCTTTTTTCAGTATGAGGCATTGGGACCAGGAAAAGAAATGGACAGCGCATAAAGTATGCAAGGATATAGTGGAGAAAGAGCACTTCAGAATGTAGTTCACAGCCTCGGGCAAGAACCGGACCCTGATAAGCTGCTTGGAATGCAACTAAAGTAATCGTACATTGAATTTTTGGGTACTGCAGGTTTATTAATCACAGTGTAATTTGCATTTTTCTGGGTAGTTGCTTCTTGTAGTGCCGCTTGAAGAGAAGTTTATGCAGTAAATATTTTCTTTTCCAATGAAGAAACCAAACAATGTGTATGAAGTGCCCCACTTTAAAATCTGCTTATTTTTTATAGTTTTTTGAAATATCAACGGATTGTTTGTACATTCTGTATTTATATTTTGAAAAAGTTAAGTATTTAGGTACCTTTACAAACGGGAATAAATAAGGTTTATATCAAAACGAGATATCATCTTTTACATAGTTAGTAGAAATTAAGATTTGAAAATTTGTAAAAGATGTATTACCACTTTGAATATAGAAAAAGTTTATATATAAAATTTTAAAATTTTTTGAAAATACACCATTTCTTCAGGCATCTAGCTAATTTATTATAAAGTCCGGAGTTTTATATCTGGATTGGTAAATGAAAATTAGTGTTATTACTATTTGTTATGGATGAGATATGAAGGCGTCAAAGTTAAAATACTTTTCGCAATAACTCCATATTTGCCGAAAATGTATCATTGTTACGACGACTAAACGTAGGTATTATTCTTGACTTATTGATTTAAATTTGGAGAAGGACATACAGAGGATTTATGCACGCGTGTAATAAAGTATAGCAGCGCCCTCATTCGTGGGAATGGAAATTAACTACTTCGAATCATCCCATTTCCAACGAAATCCAACCTAATTGACGCCATGTTGGATCTTTCGTATGGATAAACGGAAATTTTATTTTTGCATAGTATACATTAAGGATTCCTTATTATTTTTTATTTATTATAGTGTGGAATTATGACAAATACGTTAAGAATAAATCGATGATCTCTGAAAAATATGAATTATTTAGGATTTCTCGAGATGAGAATGGTAAGTTTAAAATGTTCCTGATATTTTCATCAAATGTGATTTACCAATTTGTAATATTTTAAGATATTATTATCGCTTTTGTATATTTCGAAATGCTTATCATATGGTTTAATTTGACAAAATATGCATTATTCCATTTAAATTTTGTTTTCTAAAATTTTGATAGATTTATTCCCGAATAATATGACATGGTAATAAAAATAATTTTTAAAGAAATTTATTTATCCTCCGTTATTACCGTCGAAAAACATAATTTATTGTTATTATCGTTACTTTTTTAACTGTTTTAATAATTTAAGGAAGTGATTGTTTGCAGGTACTGTACCTAAAACGAGTAAAAGGTTATTTGCAGGTATACGGTATATATGGATTACTTGCAGGTTTTGTCAAATTCAATTTTCTTCTGTAGGAATTTTAAAATGTTCGTTTTGAACTTAATACATTTTTATTGCGCTCATGAGATTATGAAAAGAAATATTAATGCTACTTTGTGAGAATTTTCAGTACCTCATCGAAGACATACGACGTTCTTGTTTCACATTTAATTTGGTTTCGAGAGCTTAGAAAATAATTTGATTGAATTTGGTATAGAAAAGATATGTACTGATTTTTGCGTCATAAAATTTAACCTCATGGCAAATTATCAATCGAAACTGAATTTCCGATCCTGATTATCTCCAAAGACCCGAAAGATGTCTTAGGAAATATGTTATCTGCATGTTATAGCGGCCACCAAGAATGAATCTCAAAGCAACGTATATATATCACTAAGACAGAAGACGATTTGGCGATGTGAGGACATTTGTTTTGTGTGTGCAGTGAGCTATTTTTTGGTCTCTTGCGCACGCGATATCAAAATTTAGTACTAGCCACTAATTAAACAATCTGTTTTAGAACTTGAATTTTAACTATTTATATTTAAATCTGAAGTCTATAAATTCAATATTTTATTTCATTTTTCTCTTTTATTTCCTCAGCCTCGATAATTTTCAAAAATATTTTAAATAACTGCATTCTTACTCCCTTTCCCTTACTCTTTCTTGCATGCGATTTAAATTTAAAAATGTATGAATATTTGCGTCGAGGTCTCATCAGTTACCCCTATAGAAGAAAATAAATCGAACAGAATATACACAGACTAATAAATAACGATTTATCCAAATATACAATACCTGCTAATCCCGTTATCCAAAAATATGTGGAATTCGATGATAAACAGCATCTCTCTACCTCAGTTTTTAATAGAGGATTAAAAACAAACTATTAAATATTTGTAGAAATGAAGAAACGGTTTGAATGTAAGTTTAGCAATGAGAAATAATGGCCAGAATTATATTTAAAAAATCTTTTTTTAAATTATTAAGATTAAAGAAAAAAGGTTTTAGCAATTACAAGGAGTCCATTAAAAGAACCCAATATCATTCAGCATAAAAACAGTAGGTTTTGATCCAGTTAATTTTTAATAACTATTAAAAAAGGAAATTAAGACTGGCATAATCTTGATGTATATTCATAAGCAAAAATTCTTTAACCAGTCAGTAAAGGCAGACGTCGTACAAAATGCAAATTCAGAATTAGCCATCGTTAAAAATCTTAACAATCCTTGAGAGGCTAAAGAATGTAATTAAATGAAACGTACTTCTGCATGTCAAGGCCGAGTGGTATGATATTGTGCGTTTGACTGCTAGTCGAAAGGTCATGTTTTCGAATCCGGACAGCAAGGCGACATCAATTTTTTGAACTCGCATTTACTTAAACAATCTGTTTGTTAAAAAATTCAACAACTGTTTGAACGAAATATTAATATTGTTGTTAAGATTAATTGCTTGCTGAGACAAAATAAATTTACAATTTCTTCTCCAATTTTTTACATTTTTGTGCTTTATTTCTGCATTTCTTTTTCTGTATATAATATTTCTACTATCACTGCTTCATATTCATTTATGAATGGTCTTAGTGAATCGATACACATTGTATTTTATAAGACACCGGTAATTGTAATTGTTAACGGAATTTAGCACTGCTGAATGCAACAGAGTTTTCATCCTTGTATTTTTGACAACATTGTGTTCAATACAAATCTTTTCTAAGTGCAAAGAATTCCATTCAATGAAGCCAAAAATTTATATCTTCTTACAACAATCGGGAAATACAAAAAATCAAAATGGTTGTCTATTTTTTAAAATTTCTTATTTTCCTTAACTATTTCATAAGATTTCTTTAATCCTCTGTCGGCAGTAACGGACAAGACGGCCCGTCAGGAAAACTGCCGGACGAAGGACGAGAGTACGAAAAGTGGTATGCTTATTCCGACATAATATTAAACAAAAATCACCTGTATTAAAAAAACAGAGTTTCAATTTTACAATATTTTTCTATGACGTTTTAGCTAAGAAATCTAATTCCTTTCTCTAGAAAACAATAGTGGACTTCTTTCGTTCTTTGTACTGATCTCCTTTACAAGTATCTCCTTTTGACATCCTCTCTTTACCAGATTTATGAAATTATCAATTTCTAATTCAGAAACATCTGAATTAGAGCCACCTTCATATAGAAATTGAGGCTATCTCTCTGAGTTTTCAACATAAATCTTCAGATTTAGATGCGACATCTGTAACATACACAAATTTTACCTCGTCATATTTCATATGTTTGTACTTGAAATTGCCCCTTATTCCGGCCATAGAAATTCCAAATCTTCTAGCACGTGTTGCAGAACCCAGTAGTCTTTCTGCCTTATCACCTAGTCTTCGTCGGTCTTGCTTTGACAAGAACAAACATTGTCTCGATAGTTTTCAACTCTCTTTATGAAGCCCATAGCACCGTAGAATCTTAATCAGCGGTAATAATAACATGAGGATGTAAAAGTACTTGAATTTAGAAGATGATGACGAAATGTTTTCCAGAAGCTGTACTCTGCTTGCAAAAGCTAAAGCGTTTGCACATTCTAAGGCGGCAGCCTCTATTATATACTAGTAGAGATTGGTGAAAAATAACACAGCCTCGAGCAAGAACCTGAACCTGATAAACTGCTTGTAATGTAGCTAAATTAATCGTGAATTGAAGTGTTGGGTACTGCAGGTTTATTAATCATCGTGTAATTTGCATTTCTTATGGGTAGTTTCTCCTTATAGTGCCGCTTCAAGTGAAGTTTTTGTACTAAATTTTATTCTATGCTAAGAAAAAGAAAACAACGTGCATGAAGTGATCCACTTTAAAATCGGCTTATATTTTATGGTTTCTTCAAATGTCTACGGATTGTTTGTACACTCTGTATTTATATTTGGTAAAAAATAAGTATTTTGGTAGCTTTGTAAACGGAAATAAATAAGGTTTATGCCAAGGTTATGTTATGATATATCATGTCTTGCATAATTAGGAATTAAGATTTGAAAATGTGTGGAAAAAGTATTACCACTTTTAATATTGAAAAAGTTTATATATAAAATTTTAAAATTTTACGGAATCATCACCTAAATTATAGATAAAAGTTTCTTAATATAAAGCCCGGATTTTTATATCTGGGCTGGAAATGAAATCTAATGTTATTACCAATTGTTACGGATTTGGTATGAAAACGTCAATGGTACATTACTTTTCGCAATATCTTCATATTTGCCAAAAATATATCATTCTTAAGACGACTCAATGTAGGCATTATTCTTGACTTATTTTCTGTAAAAACTATGTAACAGGACATTCAGAGGATTTATGCACGCGTGTGATGAACGATAGCAGCGTCCTCATTCGTAGAATTTGCAATTAACTACTTCGAATCCTCCCATTTCCAACAAAATCCAATGAAAATGACTCGATGTTAGTTGCTTGGTATGGATAAACGGAAATTTTATTTTTGCATAGTATAAATTAAGGATTCCTTGTTATTTTTTATTTAAAATATTGTGGAATTATGACAAATATGTTGAGAATAAATCGATGATCGCTGAAAAATATAAATTAATCAGGATTTCTCGAGATGAGAATGGTAAGTTTAAAATGTTTTTCAAAATTCATCAAATGTGATTTAAACGATTTACCAATTTGTAATATTTTAAATTATTATTTTCGATTTTGTATATTAAATAATGAAATTTCATTTTATTTTTCTACTATTGCGGTAGTATTTCTCTATGCTTATCATATGGCATAATTTCACTAAACATGCATTATTCCATTAAATTTTTGTTTGCTGAAATTTTGATAAATTAATTCCCAAATAATATGACTTGGTAATAAAAATAAATTTTAAAATAAATGATTTATTATTCGTTATTATTGTGGAAGAACAAAATTTATTGTTATTATCGTTACTTTTTTGAATTGTTATAATAATTTAGAAAAGTGGTTATTTGCAGGTGCTGAACCTACGAATAAAACATTATTTGCACGTACAATGTACCTATGGATTACTTGCAGGTTTTGTCAAATTCATCTAAAAATTATCAAATTATTCTTCTGTCGGAATTTTAAAATGTTCTTTTTGTACTTGATACATTCTTATTGCGCTCATGAGATTATTAAAAGAAGTATTAATGCTACTTTGTGAGAATTTTCAGTACTTCATCAAAGACATGCGACGTTTCAGTTTCACATTTAATTTGGTTTTAAGAACTTTCTAAATCTTTTCATTCAATTTGGCAGAGAAAATATATTTACTGATTTTTTCAGTCATAAAATTAAACCTCGTGACAAATTATTAATAAAAACCAAATGTGCGATCCTGATGAAATCCAAAGACCTGAAAGATGTCCTCCGAAATTTTAAACTTCTCTTTGCAATTGACGGAAACCCCAAAGTTATTAGTTTAAATCTGCTATAATGCCATTTACAAAACGCAAATCTTCATTGAGGAAAGTGCAGCATTAGCCATCGTTAAAATTCCTAACAAATAGTTAGGGGTCTAAAAGAAGTAACTAAATAAAACGTACATTGTCATATCATAGACGAGCTGCATGATCTTAAAGTGTTTCACTGCTAGCCGAAAGGTCACGAGTGCGAATCCGGACAGCAGGGTGATAGCAAATTTTTGTCCTCGCAACTACTTAAACAGTCTGTTTGAGGATTTGAATTTTAAATAATTATGGTTTAAAACAGATGTCTATGAATACAATATTTTAATTGATTTTGCTCTTTTTTCTAAGCCTTGATAATTTTCAAGCATATTTTAAATAACTGCATTCTCTCTCCCTTTTCGCTACTCATTGCTTCATGCGATTTAAATTTAAAATTGTACGAATATTTCCTTTGAGTTCTCTTCAGTTACTCCTATAGAGGAAAAATAAATTGAAGAGAATATACACTGTCTAATAAATAACGTTTTATCAAAGTTACAGTACCTGCTAATCCCATTATACAAAAATAGGTTGCATTCGATAATAAACAGCATCTCTCTATCTCAGCTTTTAATAGCGGATTAAAAGCAAGCTATTAAATATTTGCAGAAATGAGAAACCTCTTCAATGTAAGTTCAGTAATGAGAAATAATGTCTCGAATCATATTTAAAAAATCTTTTTTTAAATTATAAAGAATAAATAAGAAATTCATGACAACTCATCATTTCTTCTTAAACAGTAAATAACATTTTATCCGCAGATATTTTACACGTTGAAACTAAATCCACTTTATCTGGTATAACTAAACACGTCCATGAGCCAAGAACTGAAGAAGGAAGCCTACAGTACTCGCAGAGCTCCTCGCGAGGGTTGACCGCGCTCGATACTGCTTAACGAATGTGATTAGGCAAGATTGTTGGAAAACAGAGAAACAACAAAGTACGATAAAGACGAGAGAGTCCATTTTTCTTCTAATAAGATGCCTTTATTACAATTCGGTTTATCTTCTTGATAAACATTAAATCAAAACTACTAAATTATTATATACACAACACTATGTTCTGCCATCAGCATGATGATGAGCATTCCGTTCACGCTATGTCGACCCATACACAGAGAAAACACAGGCATTTTATATACGCCAACATTATGACGTAATACAGAAAATGATGTCACACTTATAAACAAATTTCCACCTTTCGGCACAGGAATAATCAGAAAATTGAGTTACCTTACGGCACGACCGATAATCTCCAACATACGGCCTCACGATTGTGTAAGTCAAATTATGTGGTATTAAATACAAGTTTCAAAATGTCTCTGAACTTATTCACTAACAAAGGTTTTGTCAAGAAATCAGACAGGTTTTCCTTTGATTCTACGAAACAGAATTCAATTAACTTTTCTTCAATTAATTCTCTAATAAATTTATATCTTATGTCCATATGTTTTGTTTTAAAGTTTTCACAATTATTTTTACAAAAATAAATTGCGGCTTGGTTATCACAGAATATCTTAGGAATAATTTAATTTGAAAGAATATCAAGTTCATTAAGCACTCAAGAAAACCAAACTGATTCCTTAGCACTTTCAGATAACGCTACAAATTCTGATTCTATAGAACTAAGTGCAATGCACTTTTGTTTGCTCGAACTCCAAGTGAAAATTACGTCTCGAAATATTATTAAATATCCACTTGTAGAATGTCTGTTAAATTGCATCCCCAATTAGCATCTGTATAACAAGTTAAATTTGAATTCTTAACATTTGATAGATTAATCTTATAATCATTAGTTTTAAATACATAATTCATTATATCAACTACAATCTTCCAGTGTGCGAATGTGTAATCATTCGAGAATTGCGACATTAGATTTACTGAAAAACTAATGTCAGGTCTTGTCCTATCAGCCAAAAAAGATAATCAACCAATTAAAGACCTGTATGGAAATTTACTCATTAATTCATTTTCCACAATATCCTTTCCTCAATTTTTTCAGGAAGATTGATACCAAGCATAATCGGAAGATTAACGTTCTATTTAGGAAGTTCTTTAAATTTTATCATCAACTTCTCAATATACGTTTTTTGATGCATAAATAAATCTTTATTCATCTCAAAATTTTCTCCTAACAAATATTTTGCCGGACCAAGTTCGGTTAAATCCAATTTGCTTTGAATTAAGGCTATAGTTTTATTTATATCAATTAAAGTTTTACCAAAAACCATACTGTCATCTACATAAATTACTAAAATAACATCTTTATTTTTGTACAAACAATTAGAACATAATAATTTATCAAACTTTAAGTTTTTCAAAATGTGATCCAATTCACAGTTCCAGCTTCGTCCGCTTTGGTGCAAGTCGTATAACGCTTTATGAAGCAAGTGCACTTTGCTTTCTGCATCTTTTACAAGAAAACCTGGTGGTTGTTTGAGGTACACTAGCTCATTCAACTTACCATACAAATATGCAGACTTTACATCCGGTTGTACATGATTCCATCCTAACAATGATTCTAAAACAATAAGCATTAATTTTACAACAGAAAAATTTACAACCGGAGAAAATGTTTCTCCATAATCAATACCAGCATTTTTTTCAAACCTAACGCAACTAACTTAGCTTTGTGTTTCTTTGGTTTATTTTTTTCATCATGTTTAATATTATAAACCCATTTACTTCCAATTATAGTTTTATTAGCAGGTGGATCTACTAATTCCCAATCCTTTCGAGTTTTCATCATATTAAGCTCTTCCCTCATGGCAAAATCCCATTTTTCTTTATCCTTACTTCTCGGCGTATCCGCAAATGTTTTTGGTAATTCAGAATTATAACATTTATATTCTAAAGTTTCGTAAGTCTCAGAGTTAGAACTTTCTTCACTTCTTGAATCATTTTCTGAACTTTGATTTGTATCGGAATATTTAGTCGTTGCCTTAAAAAAATTTCCGGTTCAAATGTTATTTTATTTTCCTTACAATACTTCCTAACTTCATTTAAAGATTTAAGTTTCATTTTACTAGACGGAGGACAGCAATATGCATGCATTCGTTTACTTCTTATCTTGGGATATTCTTTTCTTGTCCAGTTTTGTATATCAAGAGGACTTAATTTGTCTAACAGTTTAGCATGATTTGAATCATCTAGATCTTCAAATTCATTTACCGAGTTTAAGTTAAATTTAGCATACTCGTATTGTTTATTCTCTCGTCGACTCTCTGTCTCTCACCGCTCTACTAGCCAGTCGTCAATGCAAGGAACCGATGAGAACTGAACCGGTGTGCTCTGAAGTTTGAAAATTTAACTTGTGAGGATATCGAAGCATTCCGTTTGGACTGCTTTGGTATAAATGCTGAAATGCGACCGTTGTAGATATGTGTGTTTATACACAGTGGAGAGGTCTCTCGTTCTTAAGGAAATCGAAGCAGGCGCGGGGGGAAGCGAGAAGGTGCATCAGGCGATCGCAGTGACCCGTAACTGATGGGTTTCTGGTTTCGGCGAAGCAGCCACACCATAACACTTAAGTGGAATGGATTCATCGAAAACGACAGGCGATAGAGTTACTCCCTGTTAGACTTCCCTTGACAGTAGAGGTAGATTTTTTTTCAAAACTTTTATGGGCGAAATCTGTTACGCGACTTTTGGCTCTGAAAACCAAAAAGGAAAAAGTGTTGGTTGGGTGAATTCTTTTTTATTCGTGTTGAATTTGCGTACTAAGTTTGCGAAATCTCGAAAACCACCGATTTATACAGGAAAGGTCCACAATATTCAAAATCGTATTTGCTCGAAATCGCATTTGGAAATGACTAAATTAGCCATTTATATTGAAATAAAAGAAGAAATAAATTTTTCAATAATGTAAATAAAATTTAAAAAATAAATTAAATATTTACTTTCACATACTCTAAGAGAAAATGATTATCTCTATATACTGCATAAATGAATTAAATTACAGTCAATATAAACTGCAACACAATTTTAAAATTATACAAACAGTAAACTTTTTCTCACTTTTCTAATACGCATTTCTCGAAAGGTTATGAAACTAATATTGTAAATACTTTACATTAATATAAGAAAATAGGATTGCAAACGTTTATGTTTCTCTCATTCCGCAATTCCCTATTTCACGGGTACTCTTTTGCCCCGATTAATCCGTTAAAAATCTAGATAATGCCATATTTTTAATTAAAATACGGAATAAGTCAATCATATTAAATTAAAAAATAACGAATTGTGTTATATGATGGGCAACATTCGAGATACACCATTCACGTTAATATGTGAGGACATAATATGTATGACACATAAAAAAATGTACAGTGGAGAAAAAAATCGGAACCAACCAGCATTAATCTTTCGTCGTTCATCGAATATTGAAACAAAAGGCACCATTTTGCTGGGAATAATGTACATAATATAATTTTTTGATTAAAATTTTCATAAGGTGTCAATTACCTATTTAAAATTACACTAACTTTCAAATTTTTAATCGCTATTCCCTTTTTTGATGTCATAAATAAATTCCGGACTTACCATTTAAACATTTTAAGAAAAAAGTATTTTTATTTTATACTATTCTGCATTATGATACCTTTCTTCATTGAAATTAGTTTGGTGAAAATTAAAGGGGCATTTGGTGAAAAAAATATGTGTGGCATCACGAATTACTACCCAAGTCTTGGATTGTGCCAATTTCACATTTATTTTTTGCTAGTGGAAATTTAAAGTTATTTAGAACATTCGATATAAATCTGAAATTTTGTTTAAATTAGAAGAAAAAGTAGACAAAACAACACGTAGAATTTTTTAAAGAAGGAAAATGAATATTCTAACAACAATGCTTCATTAAGAAATTCTTTAATTTTAGGCGACCAGGGACCTTCAAAATCTTTTTTTTTAAATTTTGAACTAATAAATTTGAAATTTTTCTGGCATTAACAGGAGCACTATATAAGATAACTCACAAGACTTCACGGCATAATATTTATTTATTTTTGAGTTATGGGTATAAATGTAATTTTTAATAACAGTTAATAGCGTTTATGACAAATATTCCAGGCGCTTTAATTTTCGTTCAAACTTCATGACATTTTTTATAAATATAAAAACATATATGGGAAATAATTTTTGGCATTCATATAGAAGTTAGTTATTTTGTTAATAAACTGTAAATATTCTCTTCCATATCAAATATTAGGCATAATTTTTCGAAAATCAATAGTTTCGAGTTATTATATTTGTTCATTTTGAAATTCATTTTTGAAGCATAAAAATTAATCTAATTTTTGATTGAAAAGGGTTTGAGTAACTAATAAAATAAATTAGAGTAAGTTCAAGTAATTTTGGAGCGCCTGGTACATTTATCATGAAATATATATTAAAAATTACATTTATACCCATAGTTCAGAAAGAAGGAAATATATCGAAGTGTAATTTTGTGTTTTGCGTTATATAGTGCTCTTATTAATGTTTGCAATATTTCAAACTGATTAGTTAAAAATTTAAAAAGTGATTTTAATGTCTATCGTCGCTTTAAGCATTTGAGCGGAAAATGCGATGTATAGAATCATATGAAAAATTAGTAGCTTATAAAATGTAGATGTAATGTAGATATGTAATCCAAATATGCATGTGGAGGAGGAAATAGGTTTAAAAAAAGAAAAAATTAAGGCAAAGCGGAAAGCCATGAGATACACAAAACATTATCTATATTAGAAGAAGCCAGATATTTCGGTAACGCTCAGGAATTTGGCTACGTGCCAAAGAGATTCAGGCAGCTTATGAAATGATAAATTTCCCTTTCTATGACTACATGTCAGAATACACACAGAATGCTGTTTGATTATATGATGATTTAATATCAAATAGGAGTTAAAACAAGAATTGATTTATTGTTCTAAATCTTACAATTTTTTTCTTTTATTTATTTGATTTAATATCAAACAAGAGTTTTACCAGGATTAATTTATTTTCCTTAATCTTTTAGCATTTTGATCTGTTCACTTTGTGTATTTTTTAGTAAAATAACGGTGTGTAAAATAATATTCTACAGAGCAAATTATATTATTTTACAAAAAGGATTCATGGACTGTAATCAAGAAGCAAATGCTTGATAAATTAAACTGACGAACAAATATTTTGGAACCGATTTTATGTGCAAAGTTCATGTCAAACTGGGATATCACCTTCGTATAGTTAAGAATAAACATTTATAACTATCTCAATGAAATATTACCACTTTTAATATTGCAAAAAATTATATATAAAATTAAAAAAAAACTCTTTTACAATACTAGTGGGTTTTTTCAGTATTATTTCTTTAATATAAAGCCTTGACCTTTATATCTGGGCTGGTAAATAAAATCAGTGTTATTGTTATTTGGTACGAATGTGATGTGAAAACGTGAATGTTAAAATATGCGAAGCTAGAAGTTCTAAGATTGGATTATTAATAGTGTTGATTACTGAAGTTACTCTCTCTTCCACGGCCTCCTCAGAGCCCAGAGAATAAAGCAAGTTTTAGCTTTTGAACCGCGCAATATTACAAAATCAGTATTTGAAATTAAGCCCTCTTCAGGGCTATGGGCTCCTTTAAACAACCTGTTCACTTTTTGCAATATCTGAATGTTTGACAAAAATGTAATATTATGGAAACGAGTGAAGTTAAGTATTATTCTCGCCTTGCTGATGTAACTAAAGTGGAGGATATGTAGAAGATTCATATTTCAGTGTGATAAACGATAGTAGTGCTCCTATGTGTGCAACATGGAAATAAATGCTTCGAGTCCCTCCCCCATTTTCAACAAAACCCAATGTAAATGACGCCATATTGGATTTTAGGTATAGGTAAATGGAAATTTTATTATTGCAGATTGTGCATTCCGGATATCTTATTTTGATTAGATTTATTATATTAGCGATTTATAACATTTACGTTAGAAATAAATCGCTGATCTCTTCAAATAACATATTATTCAAAATTCCTCGAGATGAGAATGGTTTGTTTAAAATTTTTTTCAAAACTTTTATGAAAGGTGATTTAAATGAATTACAAATTCGTGACATTTTCGAATTTATTTTCACTTTTGTATGTTAAATTTGAAATTTGATTTTATTTTTGTGCTGTTTCAGTAACATTCTGAAATGCTTATCATATCGAATAATCTGGGAAAATAGGCATTTTTCCTTTAAAAGCTTTGCTTTCCCGAATTTTGATAGATTTTTCCCCATTTAATATGACTTGGTGATAAAAATAATTTTAGAACATAATAATTTATCCTATTATTGCAGAAAAAAAGTATTTATTTAAATTTTTTTTACTTATTTTGAGCTGTAAAAATATTTTAAGGTGGACATTTTTCAAAAATTTAAAATCAGAACACACTTATAGGGAAACAAATTGGGATCGCGTTCACCATATTTTTAAAATTAGTTAAAAATGTATAACTAAAACTAAAGAAAGCGTAAATGAGGATAAGATATTGATAAAACATATGATATCCTAAGAAACATGTTTAGTATTATGACATTTCATGTACAGTTTTTCTAACTTTTTTCTCATATATATATATGAAGAATGTATTGATTTTATCAACAATTTTTTTTGGGTGTTTTGCACAGATTCCATGCAAATAATTTCAAAATTATATTTGCTAATTAGCGTTCTTTTTAAGATTTCATTATATAATTTGTTTGATCATTGTGAGTTAATCAACTAAAAATTCAGACAGTATTATACTAATTTACCGAAATTCGTATTCGAAAAATCATTTTCATTGAAGGCTACAAATAATTCAATTTATATGTTAGACAATGATACTAAATTTTGTCTCCAATGGTTAATTAATTCTTTTGTACTGTATTGCAGAACAGAGGATGTTTCATCAAACATTTCGAATTAAACCAAATTGATTTCAGGACAATTCTGATGAATTTAATCACTGCAAACTTCAATGTTGTCATGAGTGAGCTGGGTATTTAATAAAATCAAGTTAACTTTTCCTATGATATTAACGTCCCTCCCTCTCCTCAAGGTAGTGGAGATAGGTCCATTAAAATACCATGTCTTTTTCTGTATGAAAATAGAAGGTTTAATCATACTTTCTTCCTCTACTGAGCTTGAATTATGTCGCGCATATAAGAGAATGAGAAAATTTACTTTTCTTTTCACTAACTTTGTTTTTACTTCGCAGTAGAAGATGCTTGTTTCTAGAAATCTCCTATCCTTCTATTATCAAAATAACATTGTGGTGTATCGATGACATGACCAGTTCCTTCCCCGTCCCCACTTACAACCACATAAAATAAAACATAATTTAAGGTCGTATTTTTGTATACAATACTTAAATTAGAGTCCATATTATGCATTTTCAGATTAAGTACAAAAATTATATATGTGTCGTGTAGCTGCAAAAGTGGCCATTACCAAATAAGAAAAGTTTTGAGCAAAGTGGATTTTCTGTCACATGTAGTCAAAATGAGATTTGAAAAATAAACTGCATGGCATTCGAAGCGTTTCGGCTATGTACTCTTCTTATCAATTCATGAGGGCGAGTTGTTAAGATGAAGAAATGGACATATAATCTTTGAAAAAACGTATTTTTGAAAAGTAGGTATGACTACTTTTGCAGCATATGTTTGTAATGATTTCGGAATATTAATCTTCTTTAAAATAAATCTTCTTAAACGCTACCTTAAAGTTTAATTAATAAAGCTTTTTAACTTAACTTGTTTTTTCTATTTATGTTCTATTATTAGAATAAATGCTATTTTAACTGAAAGAAGTTGGGATTCAACCGGCTGTATCGTGCGGGACTTCCCCGTTTTCAGAACTATTATAAACACTAGCCGCGATGTTGTGACATTCCGTTTTTACGACGCAATTCCTTCCTGTTATCACGCACTGCCTTTGCTTGTAACTTTTCTCTCATGACCAAGGAGTGGATTTTACTTTTGATTATCTTACTATATTGTTTTAAATCCAAATTAAACATTTTATTTTATCTACGACTGTTTGCTCTTTTCAAGATGTTTGCTCTACACTTCACATAAGGGACTATCTTTTTATGCGCATAGATTGAATATTTGTGTTTTATGTAATATTTTTATATCGTGTTTGAATGAAAATAGTGTTGAAAAATATAAATCCGACTTACAGCTTGTTAGTCGTAGCTGAACACTGTCGTAAGTCGAGGAGATCCTGTAACTTGAATCGAAAAGCGTTATCAAATGTTGTATGTTTTTTGTTGCTATGTTTGACAATCTGTTCCTGCTTGACGTTCTGAGGCAAAATTATCCTTCTGTGTCTCTAGTGGAATAGTATGCCGAAATTATTGTAATGCATAATTGAAAAACAAACAGAATAATAAACCCTTAACTCTGCTGAATTCTTTAAAAGAGTAAATTAACTTGCGATTGCAGTCCCATGACAAACGCATCTGTGCATGTTTCGCGTTATTTTTCTTCTTTCCACAAGCGCAATGAATTCCAAAATTAAACTGGTGCCGCACCTTTTAATGAGTGACAATTCAGCATGAAGTGATCCATTTGCAGACCTATTATAGAGCCGGAACGCCGCTCCGGCGCTGCTAATTACGCGATCAAATTGTAAAACCCTCCTCAAAACAGCGCGATTTTTGCCACCCCATTTAAATCGTTCCGAGAGTGCTTGTTTTGCGACTACACCACTATATCTTTCTTACATATTTGGTGCATGCTAAATGCAGTAGAATACTTATTTCCTAAAGCAATATCGAGCATATCTGTTAATTAAACAGCAATGACGCTAATATTTAAAATAATAAGAAATATTATAAAGTTCAAAAAATAAATATTATTATTATTTCTTATTTTTATTATTCTTTTTCCAAAATCCATATTACATGTTTGTGAAGATTATCTTCTTTTCAAATCGTCAGTTTTCAGGTCTATGTAGTCATGGAAAGATTAAGACGAAGTGGAGTCCGAAATATTCGTCACTTTAGAAGACGAGAGATTTATTTTCTTTTCTCAGCAGATCGGTCCTTAAATGTAAATTTAACCCTGTGACTGCTTATCCCGTGGTTTGGAAGTAAGTCAATTTTCTCCTGCATCCTGCAATTTTCGCAACCTTTTTTGTTTACTTAGATCTGTTACAAAGTTGAATCGCATTTTACTAATAAAGTCTTTCAGATAAATAACAATTCGCTTAACTCAACCGCATTTGAACATATTTGCGAACGTTGAATCTAACTAGCGATTTTTAAAAATTCGGCAGTCAGATTGTTAAAGGAGAAATTTCATTTTTGCCATGCAGCTACATCATTGCTTTAATTTATTTCAAAAGACATTCAGATCATTTGAAAGAAAAATAACTTTGGTTCCGATATTTTTTTGTATAATATATAGAGAAATATTTCCAAATTTGGATTACCTAGCCATTTTTAATGTATAGCGACAGAGAAGAAATTAAAAAAAAACAAATAATACACTTTTTATACTTTCAAAACAATATAACCAACTTTATACGAAATGCACCTGAAAGTAAGAAAAATAGCTTAAAACATTTGTCATCGGTCCAATAAAGGAATCTGGTTTCCTGTGTTGGACCACACGTTTTCTAAATAGGACGATCAATTTCTCTAAGCTCAATAAAAATTAAAATATTTTTTTATTCTTCAGTTTACACCAGCACACAATATCTGATCACGAGTATGGCATTTTATGCACTGTAGCAGTTCTTCTTCGTCACATAAGGAAAAAAACTCACTAAACCTGGAAGGATCTATTTGTGATATCCCGTGTTTCATGTTTGTAGATACGCCACTCTCTTAAGAATAGACTTGGCACAAAAATTGAAGGAATGTCTTATTTACACGGCTCCTAACGTTTCTTCAAAGACTTCTATTGACGAAAAAGCAGACATACACGGGTAACTGGATGGAACAATCAGATGTGGATCCAGAGAATTCCAACACAGAGTCTATGTAGCTGATATCACAGATTTATGTGTTGTCGTTCTATATTCTTTAAAAATTTAAATTTACTGTATTCCAGAAAATGTTTTGAACTGTTTGCAAATTTTGGGTCCAATCCATCGTTGACGGTCTGTCGATCCATCCGTTTGTGGGCGAGTGGAAATTATAACTGAAAAACGCAACAAACT
Source organism: Araneus ventricosus (assembly GCA_013235015.1). Lineage (NCBI taxonomy): Eukaryota > Metazoa > Arthropoda > Arachnida > Araneae > Araneidae > Araneus > Araneus ventricosus. The sequence continues at coordinate 39,351 of BGPR01011471.1, forward strand.
AATTAAATAAAAATTCAAATGTCATTTACAAGCCAAAATTGTAGATCAGTAAAAAATATTGGTTCCAATCGGAAGAAAATAAAATGCTTACTAAAGATTTTGTACAATCTGCTACGAAGCACATAAAGCGCTACATTTTGTTAGAATGTGAGAAAATAATGGATAGAATGTCCCGCTATTATTTTTCTTCATTCTAAATCATTACATTCTCCCTTAAAATCTAAAAACAAGTTGACCAAAATTGTTTCCAGTCGTGTCTCGAATTTCCAACGCCGTCCCTGATGTAAATCATGGGTAGTTGATAAATAAATCTCTTATAGATGAAAACCCGTCTTTACAAATATTTCATAGAAGTTCTGTTGTGCATCTTGCAATTAAAATTTCAAAAACCTAAGTCTCTTCCTGTGATAGCAAAAGATGAAACACTTACTTCATGTTTTGCTTTCCAAGTTGGGGATTTTTCATTTCCATGCACCTTGCTGCTTGCTGATAGTTTCGGATTAGGCTTGTCCTCTCTCTTCGTCGCTTTAAATCACCTTTGTTTCGAAGAACATCATTTATCGGCGCATCGATAAATAATGGGTAGGGTGAAGTTATAGTTGTATTAGCACAATTACAAAAAATTCAATACTTGTATTTTTCTGACATTATTTTATTTTATGCGATTGTCGGAAAATACAGATTCTGACCACAAATTTTTGGAAAATCAAATGATCAAGTAAATCGATACACACACATCAAAACACACGTACGAACACAGCCTTATATATATATATATATTGGATTCAGGTGTCCAATCCTCATCGGTTTCAACCGTTGACGACCAGTTTTGGCGTGGATTGATGGAATTTGAGTGGAGAGGAGCTCTGGCCTTGCTTTAAATATTTCATAAATATATTTCAAATATATCATACAGTAGGCTCTTTGTTACCATTTACGGATGCCGACCACAAATTTTTGGTAATTCAAGTGATCAAGTAAATCGATATACACACATCAAAACACACGTACGAACACAATTATATATATATATATATATATATAGAGAGAGAGAGAGAGAGAGAGAGAGAGAGATCTAATTTTAAATGAATACAAGAACTGATATCAAACATTCAATAATTGTTTATTTAATCTATATATATTCTCAAATCTAGCAATAGCAAAGCACTGCCGGGTTCAGCTAGTGTGTATATATATATATAAAGCTTTTCCCATGTTATCTTGTGAACACGATGACTGGTGTAATTTTCATTTAAATTTAACGTTCGTGGGATATGTTGTAAGGATAGTAAACATCTCGGACGTGTTCGTAGTAGGGTATGAAGCTCAAAGGAGGTTGAAATTTTGATTTGCCTATAATTCCTTTACAATTGAAGATGGTGAGAAAATTAAAATAAGGCGAATTATCGCCTGATCATATAGAACAATTTTTGTGTTTAAAGTGTTTTGATAGCTCTAATTGTTTAGAGGTTACGTGATGGAATGTGATTTCACCCCCTCCTTAAATTAAATTGCATTTTAACCTATGCATGTTACACCTTGTATGAAACCTCTCGTCATTTGCAGTCTCTTTCTGCCTCTTTCAATCTTGCAGTTCCAACCATAATTAAAATAGAGCACGAAGTGTTCTTTTTCGTAATTCTCCGAACAGAAGGAATCTACCTTTGCTTCCGGCTTGCTGGCAGGGATTTTTAGTTGTGCAGTTGCTGTGATGTTTTAAAATTTTCATCATATGCAAGTTCATACATTAATCATTTATCTTTCAGAATTTTTATATTTCTGTATTTTACCAGATTTGTCGAAAGGTTACGTCATTCAGAAGTAACAATTTTCCCATGCTTCTTTGGCTCTTACTAAACTTCAGCGAATAGTATACATTGTTAATGTGTTTACCCAGTAGAGGCCGAAGTTCTCTTTTCTCTTCACTTTCGGAAAGAGATGATTATATTTGATCTCAGTTAAACAGCCTCTTCCCCGACACGTGTACACACCGGTAGCATTACACCATTTGTGGATCGGTATTCCATATTGAGGTGTTGGATATCCAGATTGGTTTACAATCCAAACTTCCGAGCACATTGCTCCAATCCTCATCGGTTTCAACCATTGACGACCAGTTTTGGCGTGGAGTGATGGAATTTGAGTGAAGTGGAGCTCTTCTGGACTTCGGCCTTATATTAAACATTTCAGAAATATATTTTTACAGCAATTTACAACGAGGGATGTTAAAATTTTTTCATATCTTCTTCTCATTTCAACAGTTTACAGGTCAATGTTCCCAGTTGGAAACATCGAATTAAAAATTCATTTAAAAATAAAATATATTTCATATTTGTTTTGAAAAAATTGTCATTTATAATTAAAAGTGAGCTTGATTTTTTGATATCCAAATTATAATTAAAATATTATTTTTCAGCTATAAATTCGGTAATGTACAGAAATCCTTAAAAATAGGCTATTTTTACATTTTAATTTTTGGGTAGAGTAAAAATTTCCAAAAAAATTAAGAAACGATCCAAAATTTCTAAAAATCCGTACACTTAGTTAAAAATGACCAAGTTACTAATAACATAGAAAATATAATTATGCAGATAAGAAAAGCATTTGCTATAATTTTTTAAAGTTTCATGTTCCAAATTGGGAGCATTATCCAGTCATGACAATTCTGTAAAAGAAGGTATTTCTCCATTGTGACTTTCCACTGAAAGCAAAATGGAAAGGAACCTTTCTCGTATAATTCAGGAAAGGCAATCTCCTTCGGTTGTTCAAAGGTTAGTTTTTTAATTTTTGCGAAAAAACAATTCATTTCTATGTGTAAAATGGGAGGCGGACGTAATTGTAAATTTGACGGATAAGCATACATCTACAGCCGGTATGATAATTCTGTAGTGATTGTTTCTTCTAACTAATATTTTCAACTTCCAATCCAGCTGAATAAAAGACATTTTCATGTACAGAAAATAAAGGTATGCATAGGGGAATATAATTGGATTCATAAATATAATTCTGGGCTGGGTGTGGTTTATCAGTTGTATAAAATGCGAAAAATTACTGTCGCAACTTCGCATAAAGAAACTGTGGTTAATTTGATTTGAAATGTACTAAATATAGTTGTTGTTTCTGGATAGCTATTGCTTACAACAACTCACAGGAATCAAAACCAATTTAATCATCTGGAGCTTCGTCTATAAGTCACAATTACCTTTTTGCGAATTGGGGTGAAAAAGGACGGATCTCAAACGTGACCAATAGTTACCGGTTGTTTATTGCAGCTGAAAAGTGGTAGTTATTGCTTAATTGTAACAATTCGGGTAAATATGCATAACCTGGAGAAAATGCAAGATTACACTGCAATAAGGGCAGAAAAAGGTATTGTATTTTAACTACTTCCCCGAGTGCATTGGGATACAGTTATAAAGTTTCATTTTGTGCAATGTTTTATAAAAAAAAATATTTTTAATTCATTTAATTCATATTCATACTGAATCACACTGCTCGAATGCTATGCAGTCATTTTTTAAATCTCACTTTGGCTAGATGTGACAAAAAATCCAATTTTCTGAAGAATATACTGGTTTGGAGATGGCCACTTTTGCAGCTACAGAACTCAATTGATACTGCATAATTGCACTGCTCTTATAATTAAACACAGCGTTTACTGAACGAAATAAATTTAGGTAGAAAGAATATATAATTAGGTTTTCAATATTTATAGATGTAGTATGGAAGTCTAGCTCCCATGTGAGATGTAAGCAGTTTGATGGACAGATGAGAACACAGTTGGTTTGGTTTTGCAGACATTTAATGGAACACTTAGGAGGACGGCACAAAACATAAAAAAAGAGATAAAGTAAAAGAATTAAGAGGGCGGTTCCTGCCCTTTTATATGAAATTAAGTTAGTCAATCATCATGACAGTTCAGAGAGTCACGTGCGCACGCACCACGTCTGGAATGAGTTATCTGGAATGTCAGTTAATTGAATCAATAAGGAATCTTAATTAATCATAGCGTTATTACTAATTTCAATTAATTTGATTAATCTCATTTTTAATTGAATTTACTTGTACGATTTCGTTGTAGATTGTGACAAAACTACAAATTCCTCCGAGCCGGGAATCGAACTCGCGTTTATGGAGTTGAAAGGCAAGCGCACTAACTCCTATACCGGACGGGGCTACACACGATGGGACAGGTGGTTTATAAGAAGCTTTTCTACGTCAATGTTGCGGCAATGGATTCCGAAACGGTTTGCGCGTAAATGCTCTTGCGAACTTGCCATTCAAACCTTGTCTGTAAAGTATTTCATAAAAAGCTTTCCTACGTAAACCTTGTGGTAATGGTTTTCAAACGGTTTGCGCAGAAATGCTTTCGTGGAAAGTGAAATGGCAACCTTTCCGCAACCTTTGCTATCTGGGTTTGGTTGTAATGGTACCGTTTGGTTTGGGATTAATAGTGTGTTTTCGTGCTGAGGACTTAAGACATGCGTTGTAACACTACTTTTTGTTACAAAATAAGAACAGGACAGAAATATTTTAGCCGGGACTTCAGAAACGCTCATCATATATCACACATCCTTAATGCTGGTTTTCATTATAGAAAGAGAAGGTTATTCCTTTTTAGGAAATTAAACATAGGAAGACGCCCTGTTTCAAGACTCCAGAGATTCCGAATTTAATTCGAGAGTAAGTTCAAACATTTAAAAATTCGAAGGGAAATCACCTACTCCTACTTTTCTTGCTGGAACTATATACTTTCTGAAACAAAAACTGCAATTTTTTTATCTATACTACGCAACACTTTTTTAGATTTCAAGGCCATCTCTAATTCTTTCCGCGAGTTTATCACTGGTATGTAAGGAAGAAAATAAATTGCACCAAACATGGGGTAAAAGAACTTTGATGCTTAAAAATATAGTGTATTGTCAAAATATTTATAGAAATTATGAGGTAGACTGATAGATTAAGCAAATTACAGTTTTTCAATTAAAAATTTGTAAAGCTGCAATAAAATTTCTTATTGATAAATTAGTCATTGAAGCTCATTTAGAGAACAAAATTTAAATGTTAATAGTCGATGTTGTTATGACTAAACCAGGATATTTAAAATAAGCAAAATATCATATAAAGTGTAGACACTATAGATATCATTATTAATATTCTCAGGTTTTTTAAATTTCGAGAAGAATTTTCGGCTTGATAAGTTCGATTAGGTAAAATACAAATGTAAAACAGTTTTACCATTGCGAAATATACTACGTCATCTCTTAAAGAATGAATGAAATTTCCACCAATTTTGCTTAGTAAAGTGACAGCCTAGATCAATAGTGTCCAATAGCAGTAGCATTTTCTGATGAATCCAAATACGTTTTGATCATCATTACCGATTACTCTCAGTGTATTACAGCACATTTTCTTACATATATCGATACTTTTGTCGGTTTATAATATATTCCACCCAAAAAAGGAGAAACGAGCAGAAAAAAAAGCACGAACTGACTTCGGTTTAGAGTTTACATACAATTTTTCTGAGATCATTAATGAAAACAGGGATAAATTTGAACCTACAATTTTTTAATCAACGAAGCTGAAGAGTTAAATAAGGAAATAATTGAAAGAGTTAGATTATACTAACTGAAACGAAGCTGCTTTAATCATTAGGGGTTGAGTTAGTAAACACAATTATTTATTTGAAAAACTGATATACCCCATAAATTTTTTAACGGGATCCTTTAATTTATTGATAGCTTTATTTGCAGGTACTGTACCTGCGGATAAAAGTTATTTTCAGGTGCAGTACTTGCGGATAAAACGTTATACAGGGAGCCAATATCTTGCCAGATCACCTTAGTGAAGCAGCATCGAGCGCGTTCAACACTCACGAGGATGACTGCTTGAGGAACTCTGCGAGGTTCTGTAGGCTTTCTTTTTCAGTTATTGACTCTTAGACTTGGTTGGCTTACCATATCAAGTGGAAATTGTTTCAACGGGTAAAATATATGCGGATAAAGTGTTATTTACAGTTTAAGAATAAATAATGAATTGTGAATTTTTTCTTTAATTCTTATAATTTAAAAAAGATTTTTAAACATAATTCTAGACATTATTTCTCATTGCTAAACTTATACTCAAGAGGCTTCCTTGTTTCTACAAATATTTAATTGTTTGTTTTTAATCCTCTATTAAAAGCGGAAGTAGGGGGATGCTGTTTATTATTGAATGCTACCTATTTTTGGATAAAGGGATTAACAGGTACTGTATCTTTGGATAAAATTTATTTATTAGGCAGTGTACACTCTGCTCAATTTATTTTTCTTCTATAGGATTAACTGAAGAGACCTCCAAGGAAATATTCATACAATTTTAAATTTAAATCGCATGCAAGCAATGAGTAGCGAAAAGGGACTGAGAAAGCAATTATTTAAATTATGCTTGAAAATTATCAAGGCGTAGAAAAAAAGAGCAAAATCAATTAAAATATCGAATTCATAGACATCGGTTTTAAGCATAATTAGTTAAAATTCAAGTTCTCAAACAGATTGTTTAAGTAGTTGCTATCACCCTGTAGTCCGGATTTGAACCCATGACTTTTCCGATGACAGTCAAAAGCTCTATGAGCGTGCAGCTCGGCCTTCAGAGAGGTACGTTTATTTTATTTACTTTCTTTAATCCCTCACGTTTTGTTAAGATTTTTAACGACGGCTAATTCTGGATTTTCTGCAATAAAGGTTTGGACTGTATAAATGGGATTATAGCAGATTTAAAGTATAGGCTTAGGGTTTACGTCAACTGCTAAGAATTTTAATATTTTGTAAGACATCTTTCAGATCTTTGAGCTCATCAGGATCGGAAATTTGAATTTCATAGATAATTTTCCATGAGGTTTAAATTTACGACTGAAAAATCAGTAAATATATTTTCTCTACCAAATTCGACAAATGATTTAGGAAGCTGTCAAAACCAAATTAAATGTGAAACAAAAACTTCGCATATCTTGGATGAGTATGAGGATGAAGTATTAAAATTTCTTGACCAGTTGGGTCGTTTTTTCTTCTAAGAATTTTAAGAATTTTTTAAATATTTTAAAGCTGACACTATTAGTGAAACTTCAGAAATAATTCGCCATAGTAAAATTTGAATTTATTAAACATCAGTATGAATTTGCAACCTCAAGCTGACACCAAATCACTTGGCCCAGCCAACCCCGACTGCGGGGTAAGATGATTCACTACTAACATGAAGCGACTATCACAAAACATTCTTCTATATTATTATGCTTTATTAATTTAAGTAACGTAGTTGTGTTATTATCCACATTATGTGTATTATATACAGATTTTGTGCATTTTTATTCGATAGAAACTGAGATAAAACTTTTATTGTCATCATCAAATAATATTGTGTAATTATAATCAAAATTCCGTCCGCATGGTTTTTCATAACAAGTATCTTGCATAATAAATCTGGTACATCTCCATCCCACATATTCAGAGATATTTCTATAACGCACATCCTGATAAACCCTGTGTAGCAGCGCGGACCAACTAGCCCCATATCGCCATTTTTTTCTCATAAGTGTACGGATTTATTGTGAAAGCATTTCGATAGGCAAACAAGCCCTAAAGGAACACTGAAGAATTATCTTTCTGAATATTATTTGCAAAATTGGAAATTATAATTTAGAAACCAAGAAAAAAACGATTATTCCTAAGTGAGGAAATTTACTCAGCTTAGCAAAAATTGGAAAATTCTAGCTGGTTTTTTAATGAACGCTACTGCTTCAATGACGCTAATGTGGAAGAAGGAAATCGGCATTATACACGCTTGTCTGGAATGGCAACGTTAAATACCGAAAAGTATTAAAAATATCGCGACTGGCCGAACGTGCCCCTAAGTCAAACTACCCGGTCTACCGTACTTGCATTAAAATTTTTTTATAACAATTCAAAAGAAGTAACGATAATAACAATAAATTACATTTTTCTACAGCAATAACGAAAGATAAATCAATTTATTTAATAATTATTTTTATTACCTAATCATATTATTCAGGAACAAATCTATCAAAATGTGGGAAAACAAAAATTAAATAGAATAATGCATATTTTGTCAAATTATACCATATCATAAGCATTTTAAAATGATACCGCAATAGTGTAAATATAAAATGAAATTTCATTAATTCATATGAAAAGGCGAAAATAATATTTCAAAATATTACAAATTAGTAAATCATTTAAATGACATTTGATGAATGTTTTGAAAAACATTTTAAACTTACCATTCTCATCTCGAGGAATCCTGAATAATTGATGTTCTGCAGAGAGCATCGACTTATTACTAACGTATTTGTCTTAATTCAACAATATAATAAGCAAAAAATAATAAGGTAATCGGAATGCACATTATGCCAAAATAAAATTTCCATTTATCCATACCAAAGATCCAACTTTGAGCCATTTAGGTTGGATTTAGTTGAAAAAGGGAGGATTCAAAGTAGTTAATTCCGATTTCAATGAATGAGGGCGCTGCTAACGTTTCTCACACGCGTGCATAAATCCTCTACATATACTCCTACATAGTTACCTAAACAAATTAAGAATAATACCTACCTTTAGTCGTCTTAACAATTATACATTTGTGGCAAATATGGAGAAATCGCGAAAAGTATTGTATCGACGTTTTCATATTTCATGTGTAACCACTTGTAATAACACAAATTTTTATTTACCAGCCCAGATATAAAACTCCAGACTTTATTTAAAAAGAAACGATCTATTCATCGTCAAATGTATGATTTCTGCAAAATTTTAGATAGAAACTTTTTCTATATTAAAAGTGGTAATTTTTCTTTTACAAATTTTCAAATCTCAATTCCTATCTATACAGAAGATGGTATCTCATTTTTACATGAACCTTATTCATTCCCGTTCGTAAACCTACCTGAATACTTTATTTTACCAAATATAAATACAGAGTGTAAAACAATCCGTAGACATTTCGAAAAACTATAAAATACAAGCCGATTTGAAAATGGGGAATTTCATACACGTTGTTTGGTTTTTTTCTTGGCAAAGAAAAAAATTAATAAAAAAATTTCCTTCATGCGGCACTATAAGGAGCAACTACCC